>BOPM01001167.1:29204-48562 GCA_022179025.1 Porites australiensis
TGGTTTTCTCGTTGTTTTGCGTCGCGATAGGGATTTCTGAACCGTTTTTTGCGAGAGCTTATTTTAGGCCTGATTTTGCTGCTATCAGACGGAAAAAGTTTGCGGCTCGATATTTTTGGTTTAAAGCGAAACTGAAACAAAAGAAATTCATTTTTGAATAGTATTCGGTAACCTCTACTTGGGAGATAAAAATCGGCCGATTTTATTTTTTAGCCGGAAATCATCGGTCGTTTCTTAGGCGCAGGACCTCTTAAGTTTCACAAACACTAAATAGCGCCAACGTAATGCCTTTCTCTTCATTGCACGTTTCACAGACGCCAAAAGGCGCCAACGTAATTAAAAGCATTCCACTGAACTCTACTGTTTGAGGTCCTTTTTCACGTTTCACAGACGCAAGCTCGTTCTACTTTAACAGACGCAAGGAAAGCGACAATAAAGAAAGCTAAGGTCGGCTTTCCTTTGGTACGTTGCACCGACGCCTAACAGGCCAACGTAAACAACCTCCACAACAGAATGGGGATTAATATAGAAGCTGCGTAAATAGCAAAATGACAGGAGAAGGGGAAGGGGTAAAAAGTAATAAAAACACGATACCTCGAGTGGTGCTGGTACCTGCTCAGGTTCTGCTCAGGGTTCTGCAAGAGCAATAGCGGCTACAGCTGCAGGTTCAGGTTCGACAAGAATATGAGCCATAAAAAAAGCTTAAGTGGCACTAGCTGAAGTTGCTAAGGAATGAAACTTGTTTACTCCTTGTTAAGTAGACTTGCAAGAAGAGAGCGAATTTGTTTGCTAGGGCCTATAAAATAGAATTTCCCTGGGGAGCAGATAGGACCAATAGACTGCCTTAAAAGGGAGCACGCAGTTATTTAGTCGATAAAATCGTCATGCAGCGGCCCATACGCGAATGTGAATAGAGTGGTGGGTATTTTTCGATTAAAGAAACACTAGCCACCTCCACTCCGGTTAATAATTGTTATATTTTCTTTTTTCTCACGCCTGCATGGGTTCATCTACTTTGCTCAGAGAACGTAAATTGTAAGACAGATGTTCGCCTGTAAACAGTTTCATTTTTAAACAACGGGTCAAGCAAGGTAGCTCTATCCTTTTTAAAACACATTTCTGCTACTGAATAAAAAGAAAATCTGATGAAGAGTCTTGGTCCACAGAATACGTAGTTAAAGTAAAGTACTACTCACAAAAGTACAGTCTAACTCACAAAACTGTTTGCTCAGGGTGTTCTCAAAGGACTAATCACACGAACCCAAGAGAGGAGGTCAACATGGATGTTGTAGAAGAGAGAGATGAACACCACGTAACTGATGCTGAATATATGGAAATGGGTACAAACACGTGTCAAACAGGGGAGCTTAACATGAATGAAGTGGAAGAAAGAGACGAAGTCAATGCGATAACTCACGCTCATGGTATGCAACCTAGTGAAATTCACTCTTTTGAACTGGAACGAGACGATATTAAGTTGGGAAGATTACTTGGGAGTGGTACCTTTGGTGAGGTTTATGAAGCCACCATGGCCGATAACATTGTGGCTGTGAAATGCCTTAAAGGTAAGATAATTCCCATTGCCTTGCCTCTAAAGGAATGGCAACCAGGCTTGAGACCAACGTTGGTTTTCCTTTTCCTGTTCATCATTATCATTAGCTTTATCGTTGTCGTTGTCTTTTCCACTATCATTGTCATTGTTGTTGTTGTTGTTGTTATTGTTGTTGTTGTTGTTGTTGTTGTTGTTCTTCTTCTTCTTCTTCTTCTTATTATTATTATTATTATTATTATTATTATTATTATTATTATTCAAAAGTAGGTTGAGTTTGATCGTCGGGTAAACGTAGACCTGAATAGCACTGTTGTTGACAGTGACTAACGTTTCGACAACCTGTGCGGTAGTCATATTCAGGGTCAAAGTGAGTTTTATCACGTCAGTTGATAGTATTATACTCTGGTTATTGATCTGATTGGTCAATTACGTCGCGATGTATTTGGTTGTCTGTCAGTTAAGCCGTGATGTTATTGGCTATGAAGACCCTAATCAGTAATTGGTGCGTTTCGATCCATCTGTTTCACAGTTCAACAGTCGTGTATTTTTAGTCAAATCGTCAGTCCTACAGTCGTTCTCCCGTAGCTATTTTCGCTTGATCTCGTGAATAAGTCGTTTTTACGGTGCCAGTAACTGTTGGCTACTATCAACGATTTACTTTAGAAAGTTGGTTTACTAACTTACAACAAATGCCACTGAATCGTAGCGAACAGTTACCGGCACTATCTTAGTCGATGGAAATAATTAAATGCGGCAGTTGATTCAGACGTCGGATATGTGACTCTCCACAGGATTTTAATGACAAAGGTGAAAGCAAGCGCACGACACGCTTTCACTTTAAAACAAAAGTATTTATTTTAACACGCTTTAGCACGCTTGCAATCTTGCCTCATTAGCAATTTTCTTTTGTTTCAGAGGGCACGCCTGAGACAATTAAGCGTGAGCAAGTCGAACAAAAGAGCGTGCTAAAGTTTTCAAACAAAAGCCCCGTGCGAAAAAGCAGAACACCCTTTCAGTGTGCGCAAAAGCACGCAAGGCGTGTTATCTTTAAGCTAAATAAATTTTCTCAACAAAAGGAACCGCAAATGATTATGGAAGGCACCCTTTTTTGTTAACTATTGAGAAAGAAAAAGTTCTACCTCAGCGATCGCAGCGATAGTATCTGATTGAAAAAAACGTTGTCGCTTGAAAAGTATAAACAGTGAACGGTGGGACCTACTGGATTTATGGGTAGAACTTTATTAGCATTCCAGAAATGTTTACTGACGAAGCTGTGCAAAGGTTGTCTTAAGTTTCCTTAATTTAACTCACATTTACAATGTTCTCAGAAACAGTGATCTTTTGGACTTCAGTCACTTTCTCACCGATCGCAGCAATCGCAGCGCTCAAATAGAAATCATCAAGTGCCAGGATCGCTGAATTGTACTTATTTTTTAGCGATTGCAAGGATTGTAGTGATCAAATCAAATCCAGCCTGCTTTTCTAGATGTACAAAAACTCAAGCGCTTGATTCGTCTTGGCATAGTGTAACGCTTCGTTCGTCAGGGGCACCCAACGACGATTTCCTCCTAAATCCATCCTAGCAACCTAGGACAACTTTAGTCTTTTCGAAATTACAAGGTCTTCAGTATTATTTTTCGGAAAAAAATAGCTTCCAATTGAAAATTTTATGAAAGTGAGAATTTTATCGTATTTTCGGTTCCGAAAATTTTAGGATTCCTGTCTCTACGAAAAATAGCTTATCATAGGGAGTGAAATGAAAAAACTAAACTTCAGAAAATCGTAAGGAATTTATTAGATAAGCCTCAAAAATTGTACATACATGGAACGGTCATCTAGAAGTGTTTAGCCTTCCTTAACCTATAGAAAATTCTAGGCAGTTTTGGTTTCTCTGATTTACCTTTGTTCGTCTCAGCATGGCTTAAAGAAATATATTTGACTATTTTATTCAACTTCATTTCTCTGTGCATTACTGCTAATAAATATTCCGGTGGCATAACTATAATTTTCAGGCGACATAACTTCAGTTCCTCGCATCCGATAGCAGGCCTCTTTGCGATTCCGGTCAACAGTCGGAGGAAATGGTTTACAATGATCTCGCGTTAATTCCAGGCTAGACGAATTTTCAAATGGCTACGGTTACGATAAGTTTCCAAAACAGTCTCAATTGGCATATTTGATTCACTTCGACCAGTTATCAATGCTTATTAAATCCGCTGAAAACCCAAGCCATTTTTATCATCTTGGCAATTTTAATAATCAAGAGCGTTCAGCGTGTCTTTCCCAAATTGCACGCTAAGCGTGCTGTAATTCGCACACTTACCGTGACATATGGCACGCTACAAAAAAAAAAAGGTCTGGCGTGTTAAATTTACAAAAATAAAGGCAAGTGTGTCGGTCTTTGTTTTCTCAATTTAATATGCGCATATCCGTGATCTACGGCACGCTAAGCGTGTCATGCAAGCGTGTCGTGAGCGTGCTTTCACCTTTAGCATCAAATTCCTGTGGAGGGTCACATATAATGGTGTAAATATTCCCAGTCTCCACGAAAAATTGCTGTCCAATATTGATAAGAGTAGTCATAGAGTGATGGAATTAATCCCCCTTAGTACGTTCTCTTTGCGTTCCGTGTGCGTCCCCTTTATAATATTAATATGCAAAAGGGTCGAGTCTATGACGTCACCTATTGTTATAACCTGGAGAAAAAGTGCGTTCCTCCGCACTAATTAAGTGCCTTCCTCCATATGTCATGAAGTGGATAGATTTAATAATGAGCGAATACTACAATAGGCACTATAGGCTTGCCTCAGCTTGCCCGTTAAGTAACTTGAGCCCGGTTCTCGGACCGTCTGTTAAAAGGAATATTGGAGCAATCACATAGCAACGCAAGAAACG
The DNA here is from genome assembly GCA_022179025.1 of Porites australiensis. NCBI lineage: Eukaryota > Metazoa > Cnidaria > Anthozoa > Scleractinia > Poritidae > Porites > Porites australiensis. Next base: position 33,652 of record BOPM01001167.1, read on the forward strand.
GCTTCCTACATCTTATTAAGCGCTAAATCTAAGCTATATAAACAAAAACACACGCACATACACACAAACTGCAGCTGAAAACTCCCTATTTCAATTTTTTCTGAGTATTACAGAACCGTTTTCTTCCTTCTATCTCGAGGAAATAAAAAAACTATTTAAGTCTCAGCGTTTCACACCCTGTTAGTCAAGTAATTATGAGAGTTCACAAGCCCACCAACTCTGCAGTAAAAACCCCAAGGGAGCATCTTGACGTCTAATTATAAAAACACACACAAGAAAAACGATCAATTGAAATACGCGACTAATAACTGCTAGCAATATAACCAGACAAGAGATACAGTTTTAAAAACAACGACGAAAAGAGAGTAAAATACACAGCGATTTCAGGCAGATGGAAATTAAGTAATCTTCAGCTTCTTCGCCCATGGAGTACTTTTAATTTCAGGTTTGAATTTCTTATGCCGACGCTTCCTCAGCTTGTTTTGCATGAGCTTTATGATCATCAAAATAATTTACCAATTGAATCCGACTCCTTTTGCGTTTCGAACCTTGCTGTGATGGGATTTCTACTGTGGGAGGAGGGGTCAGGAAGGCAGGATTTAAGGATGATGGTGGGGTGAAGCTTTCTTTTTCAGGTTTTTGAGAGATAGCTGCTTGTGTTAACTCAGGTGTTACGTTGAAGGGATTCTGAGGGAGTGGACAATGCTGTCGTTGCTGTCGAAGAATCTTGTGTGCTTGATGTTAATTTCTTCCGGCCGCGTTCTTGCATTAAATTGTTCTTTAAAAGCCAGGTATCTGTTTTGCAACTGAAAGTATCGCTTTGCTCTCTTATCGTCCCGAAGATCGTCTCGAGAAAGCATGTCATCCATATTGCCCTGTATTTCTTGCATAGCTAAAAGAAGCGGGACAGGCGAAAGAGTCTGCTGCTTTAGATATTTTGGAAGCTCTTCAGGAATATTTTCTTGGAATCCTGCTTGGTTAAAGCCTTCTTCACTGGGCAGGAGGTTTGTTCGCCGTCGACAATTATCTTGGGTAGTAGTTTTCAGATCAATCAACAGATAACAAAAAGGTCTTTTTACAGCCTTTTCGTACTGATTTTAAAAGAAGCCAGTTTACCCGGGATACATTTGCTTGGTCAGAGTCAAGATTTGCAATTTGTCTCGTGGATTCTCTTGAATAACACCAAATAATGACTGTTAAGGCTTATACTGCGACTACCTTTTCCCTCGTGGAATAGATTCTGCACGATATAAATCACACTTAGATTGCGATGATGAGCCATGAGTAAAGAGGTTCACAATTCGCTTGTCTTTACTAGCGTCAATAATCTGATCATCAAACACGATCAAATTCCGTTTGTTCGCGTCAAAATAGGAATCCTTCTCCAAAGCCGTAAGAATTTCCTTGACGAATTCAATGTGTGGCGTGGAGACTAGCATGTATGCGGGACGTAATTGACTTTACCGTCCAGAACCTTAAGACGATCTACAGGAACTTCCTCTGCACATTGCACTTAGGATTCTTCCTGAATCTGGCATTCAGTTGGTTCCACCTCTTTACAGCAGACTGGTGGTTGTTGGAAAGACACAGTTTGATTTCAACGGAAGTGGCATCACGTAACGTCTATCCGATTGTCTATTTACTCCGTCCTCAAGAATCCTTAGAAATCTCTCATCTTCCATAGAATAAGGTTTGTACTTAGGACTTGTCTCAACAAAGTCAGTTTGTAACACACGGAGAACTTTCTCTGGGCCAATAATCTATTTAGCGTTCGTGGTGAATGCAAATTGGCTTCGCATTTCTGAAGCTGCAACTCTATTACACACACCCTTGTCTGTATGTTCAACATCACTTGACTTGCAGACTCTTCCAATAACTCCCCAACCAAGTATAGTCCTCTGAAAGTACGGCTCGTCATCTTTACCGGTAACTGTTTCCGTGGGTCGGATAGCGTTTGGGCAATTGTTTCCTATCGGGATAGAAATTTCTGCATCTGGGTTGTAATTTGTCAACTTATCGTAGATGACTAATTGTTTTTGTTGTACGTCAAACGTTTTTAAACAGCCCGATAATTAGAATAATTTATGCACCGCGGTGAAATTCACTCTGAAATTGCGGAAAGAACTTAAAATTCTACGTTGCCTTTCTTGTATATGTTTTGTATCCCAGGGTAGTGATATTTATTTTCATTACTTAGAGAGCTTGGATCAGCTTCTGATCTAGAGAATTTGAATAAAAACATTGTTTACTGTTCAGTGCCGGTAGTTACAAGACGACGCCGCCCGCCAGTTGATCGTGGTTATCAGTAAGAGGCATGACCATCCCTGTTAATTTATCTCTTTCGATTCAAAAGTACTTAAAGAAGCTTAATTACTTGTTTTAGAGACCCTCAGATGAATTCAAGTGTCAAAAGAGGCAATTTCGTGGAGGTTTTAACATGTACAATAATGACATCTGGCACGGCCAGTAATTATGCAAATACACAAAATATAGCAGATTATAATCAACTGTTGGTTACAATCCCAGAAGATACCCTCAAGTCTGAGCCTATACAACAAAAACAATAGCTTAAAACTTTACATTGATATGATTTTTAAACCAGATCTAGACCGCAAAATTGAGATATTTCCCCCAAATCTTTCTTACTTTCAAGGTTTGGATTAAGCCTGCGAAGTAGGTATTCTTTGAACTACTGTAACTTGAACGTGTTTTGATCAAAGACATCTTTATTAAGGCTGTGAAGGTTAACTAATAAAACTGAATCTAACAGATTTTTTGTGCGGACATTCGTTTGTTTGCAACGCGCTTTCCAAAATCCATCAATTTTAGTCTTTGAAACACTCTCTGAGAAGCCGAGACGGACTCAATTCGCTTTTGGCTTGTAACAGAGCTAAGAATAAGCCGCTTCAGCGGCAAAAAATAAAGGAAAATTAATTTTGTCGCTAAATCGAGTGGACCGCTTTTAGGGAGACTGCCTCTTAATTTTGCATTTCAACGTCTCCTTGCAGTTCGCTACCTGATGACTTTTACTGGCTGCACTACCCATACAAAACGTTCGCGGAAGAAGAAGTCTCTCCTTTCACTGAAAGGCTTTCTCCAGAAATCAATGCAGTCATCTTACTTGTGCTTTGCACCACAAAACAGACACTTCGTCAAACCATTTGGACCAGGGTCCTTTGATTTACTAGAATTAGTGGGGTCCGATTTACCGTTACCATCACTCTTAGCTTATGTAGAAAGGGAACTACCCTTCTCATAATCTGGTTTTGGCTTCCGGTATTTCAGTTAAATCTAGGACTACTAGATGCAGCGGGGCTTTCTAACTCTGGCCTGCCTCCTCTACTGCTTTTCTGATGAAATCTGCAAACTTAAGTTAGGTAGGGTAACTGGCTTCACCATAGGTATGTCTCCATTGTTTAATTGCATCTCTCCACTTGGTTTCAAGGTAGTAGGGCAACTTGGATAGTAACTTCTCCTTTGCATAGTCCAGTACAGAAATATCTGGAATGGTGTTCTTTGCAGCAAATACCTTGTCTAACATATCTAAGAACTCCCTCAAGGCACTGGCATCCTTGGGTCCTATGTTAGGCCACTTCTCCAACTTGTTAATAAATTCTGTACTCACAACATTACAGTTTCCATACGGTTTCTGCAATACAAACTTGGCTTTCTGATAAGCATCTTCAGTCCCAATCAGAAGATAATGTTCCACAACTTGATTTGGCTTTCCAGTTACATACTGATTCTGACATATTGCAGGAGGTCTCCTTCAAATACTGGAATGATCAGTTTTGGAAGTTGTCCAGAAACAAACAGTTCTTTGCCCACAGTACTTTGTTCTAAGGTAGCTTCTTTTAACTTTTCCATACACCTTTCTAATGACGAAGCAACCTTTCCCACCCTCCACAGAAGGAGTTATGCGCTCTTGAATATTTTATAGAAAAGGCACAATACAAATGATAAATGTTATTGTTATTATTGTTATTGAGCTAACTTGACCTTGAGGATGAACAAACTGGTAACTTGAAGGGAAATTCATAACTGCTTACATAATAGGTGATCGAACACTAATGGAGTTAGTTAGAAAGGATCAGTTTTGCCAAAGAGAAAGCTTGTATTTATCTACTTCAGTTGAAAGTACACTTAGAAAGCTTATATTTATCTACTTCAGTTGAAAGTACTCCTCTTTGAACCCTTAGAAATGACAGAATAAGACTCCAAATACTTCATCTAATCCCTTACATCCCTTTCAAAATTAGACCACTCACCACAAACTTGCTCCCAGATGTTGCTGACCTTCGCTACACCGTCTTGAACTGTTTCTAAAATGTCATTCCATGCATCCAAAAATTCATTCCACAGAACCTGTGCCTTACTAAGCTATTGCTTACACTTTGGTAATTCGTTATAATGTACCCGAGGCAACAGTTTTTTTCGCAGTGTTCCCCTAAAACTTGACCCCTTATTCTTGAAAGAGTTCAACTTTATATCGATTTGATAGGATTGACCCTTTTTGGTTAGCTTCCTGATACGCAAACATCATCCAAACAATTATTTGAAGCGGAACTTACCACCTCACCACAAACATCCCACATTTAAGCCTCAGGAATATCAATGAACTCTCGAGACATGACGAGTTCTGAATCCAAACCAAAGGCAATCAGAACTAACTTTCTACAAAGGTTTACACCACTTGGTATCCATTCAAATCCTCCGTAGGTCGTCCGGAATACGTTATGAACTTATTGTTGTGAAAGCAATGATTTTACGGTGGTTCAAAGTTTCACCAAGGACCATTAAGTTGTTATTGTTTCTACCCTCGACAGTCGTACTCGGCATCCGAAGGAGTTTAGCTGTTATTCACACTAAAAAGAGAAAAACTTTATTCGTCAAATTTTTTTTGTATCCAAATAATCTTTAACTCTTCAGTTCTTCAGTTAACAATTTAGTCTGGATTGTAAACCTAAATCACACATGTGATAAACAAGAACGTGGCGGCAACTACCACGAGTCCTAAACAAAATGGTAACAACCGCTGACCATAAATACTGAAATTGCCTTACTGCAGCACTGCTGTAGTAACAATAATGGTGTAATTGGCAATTACTGAATGAGACTGAGTAGGATATGAAGAATTAAGCAGATCGAGGGGAAAGTTATCCACCGAAGCCGATCCTACGAAAGCCGAATTCATTAATTTCTTTATTATTCATTCAAAATAATTCGTAGTTTAAAAACAGCTAAAACATGCTTACCTACATCGATGTTAAGGTGGCTCGAACCTATTTATTTGCAGGTTGGTTAGCTTTTTTAAAAGGGTTTTTCGGCAGGAATGAATCAACCTTTTTATATGAGTTTTGCCATCCTTAATAAAGAATGGATGAACTTATAGAAAATGCTATTTATTTTCTTGTAGGTATAAAACCTTTGAGATATTGGTATATGTTTAAACCCCTCTTTTTGGTCAAAAAACTGTCGATCATTTGAAAACCCTAAGATAGATTTTTCTTTAACTTCGGCGAATAAGCCTCTGTCCTCTCTAGTTATCTCTGCAAATTTGGAGTCAATCATGACCGTAGAACTCGCTGCAGCAATAGCTGGTCAAATTTAACCTTAAATTGTAACGTTAACACATTTGTGAAAGTTGACACACAAATAGAGGACACCTGCCTACGGACTATCTCCTATCTGCAAGGGTATTTTTTCCCAAGGCTTCAGTTGCGAGAAAATTGAGTAATCAGAAACCTACGGAAAATACAGTTCGCAATACAAGAAGGACAACTTTATGCTGAATGCCGAGTAAAGTTAAATAACTTCTATTTTTCAAAGTTGCTGTGTATCTTCCCTTCCTTTTTCGCAAAGTGTATGATATATGGCAAGATTTCCGTATAACCCATACATTAATTATGCATTCATCTATTGTTAAAAGAAAAAAAAGAAAGAACAATAGTTGGCCTTTGGGATTTCAGCTATTATCATAAAAATTTTTATTTTTTCTCTAAGTATTTTTAAAACGCCCTAAATTTGGCGCTTTTTGCAATAAAATTGAAACTTTTTCAAACCATTTTTTCCCTGTTTTTCTGTTGGTAAACCTAGCTATTTAATTAAGCCCGTTTCGAAAAACTAAGACAAAATATTTCGTACCGCAGAGCATTAAATTCCCTAAACTAATCTCCGAATTTAACACGCTAAACAAAAGGAAATAAAGTCCTACCTTTTTAGTTGCGTTCGTCCGAGTTTTGTTATCCCTGAAATATTTCCTTTGGTACATGCCTCGTACGTCTCATCTGTCTGTGTTCCATATCTTAATGTCCATAGTTTTAGATAACGAACGGTGCATAGAGTGCTATATATATTTATGCATTTATATGTGGTTTCCGACGTTATAAAGTTCAGCGATATGCTTCAATATGTTTCCAAAGGGGTTTTCTCCGCAATGCGTACGCCACAGAAACTCCTGTAGGTAGCTTTCGAAGAGTTCTTTGGATGTTCCTGTACGGGGGTAACTTTGCTTCACTCCCTACCATGTATTTTCGATGCCCTGTGTGTGGGCACCTGTGTCTGGGTCTACGAAGTTCAGGCTGTAGTTAACCGTGAGATGTTCGTAGCCCACGTGTTTTAGGCAGTCATAAGATCTCCATAAGTCGCTCATCACTCGTGTACCCGGCAATATTTGAGCGCGAATAATGGGCAAGAGAGTTTCTTTACCCCTACGCTCTATCGGGACAAGGAAGCAGGCCTTGTTTTCGCGGCAAAGGCCACCAAAAACCCACTTCCCTTCGATTTTGGAACCTCGGTGATACTTCATCTTGCCAAACTTGGACTTGTCAATCTCAACAGTTCTTCCAAGTCCGACTATTGGCCATGCATGATAATTGAGGATTCTGTCGGCACAAACCTCACGGCAATAGTTATACCAATCTATCACCGTTTCTGTTGACGTTGTTTCGTCGTCCAGTGAGGTTTCGTGCACTGCTTGAGTAGTGGTAAATTTGTGCGCCCAAGCGTAAGTTAGGGCTAATACTTCTTCAATGGATAGCCTGCTACCAGAAAACCATGACTTCTGGCGCATTGATGCTGCTGCATGGCAACCTCTCTTGGAGCATTGCCACTCGTATCAGTCTCGCGATGAAGCTCGTCTAGTCCAGCTGAGTGCATTGTGGCACCCAGCTCTAGGGCATTTCAATGACGACGCGAGTAGGTTGTTTTCGTTACACCACTCTATGCACCGGTCGTGATCCGCTAAAATTTTAGAGAACCTCAAGAAGTTCATTTCGTGTGCCATGGCCATAGTCGACTGAAATACATGCAGGGAAAGAGCGTGCTTTTTATTGCCTGCATTGATGCATTTTTCCGTGGATATGTTACAAGCAAAAGCCTGAATAATATACATGACTTCATGTTTCAGTTGTATTGTTATGTATATTTGAACGTGAACATGCAGAAAGATATCTTTCTTTTATCCGGTAAATCTCAACAAATCGTCGTGGTCTAGTGGTATGGTAGACAGGAACGCCAGAGCTAAAGAGGAGCGTTGGTTCAAATCTCACTGACGGCCAAGGAAAAACGGAAAAAGGAAAGTGCGGGAGCACTGGAGAGAGTGGCCGGGGAAAGAAAGGGGGAATAAGAGCGAGAGAGAGGTAAAAAGAATAGATAAAATCCTCTTTTATTAACGCAGTAGGTATTCATTACCGATGTATATATGCAATACTCTGGGGAATTTGCTATTGTCTTAGAAGACAATAGCAGGGATACATAATTAATGACATCGAATGCATAATTAATGTATGGGGTTATGCTGAAATTTTTCCTGATATATCATCTACGGAAATCTCCTACCAGTTTTTAGCACTGAAGGTTCCCGCCTTTAGGAGAAATAAAGCCACCAACTCCAGTACTTCAACAATTTGCCATCACATTCGCACGGGCATTTTGCCATTGGGGATAATGAAAAGAAACAAGACGATTGTGATATATTTCTTCATCTTTATCCCCAAGTGGCAAGCTTCCCGTACGAATGTGATGTCAAGTCTAAAAACGTTGAATAAATTACCAAGTACAAAGGCTTTCAGTGCAGCTGAAAAATGGACGGTTATAAGTACTGGAGTTGTTGGAAACCTACGACGCTAAAAAATCTTGAGAGTTTTTGTAGATAATATAATTTGCTTGGTTAAGACAGGTTTCGAGAAGAGAGGGACAAATACAAAGTAAGTTTGGTAAATACAAATTCTTTTACCTTAACCAGCATTCAGCAGAAAGTTCTTTTTCTTGTATTACGATCTGTATTCGCCGTAGGTTTCTGATTACTCAGTTTCTTGCAACTGAAGCTTTGGGCAAGATGACCTTTGCAGATAGGAGATAGTCCACTGGGAGTTTCCCTCTACTCGTGCGTCAACTTTTTTTTCAGCGAGTTCTCAATTAACTCAATTAACTTCGAAACGTATAGGTAGCCTTCATCAAATAAATCGCGTAAAATTCCTGTTTGATAGGCGTACGTTGATCACTATAATTAATTCTCTCGTATTCAGTAAATTATTGTATTGTTCATCAGTATGGGCTAATACCACCAAGAAAAACATCGAGCTATTACAGACAGTGCAAAATTTTGCAGCCCGGATAGTTTCTAGAACGAAGAAATTTGATCATGTTACACCTATTCTTAAGCAGTTACAGTGGCTGCCAATTGTTAAACAACTTGACGTTAGGGATTCTACCATGGTATTTAAATGCTTAAATGGACTTGCACCTCCATATCTTTGTCAGAAGTTTAAAACCAGATCGGAAGTGCCCAACTGCAACACTAGGAATAGGGACCGCCTACATATACCACTCTGTAGGACGGCTGCAGGTCAGCGCGCGTTTACCTTCAGAGGCCAAAGGCTGTGGAATAGTCTCCCAGACGAGTTTTGGTCTATCACTAATTTAGATGTATTTAAGGTTAAAATAAAACAGCATTTTTTAAGGGTATTTTTGGAAAACTAAGTTTTAGATATTTGACATTGTAAATTAAGCTGAAAAGCCTTTTTGAGGAGATTCATAAAATTATTATTATTATTATTATTATTATTATTAGATCTACGGTCGCGATTGACCTCAAACTTGCAGCTACAAAACTAAAGAGCTCTGAGGCTTATTTGCCGAAGTTATAGAAAAATCTGTCTTAGGGTATCAAAGTTTTTTGTAAAAAAGCGGTCTCAAACGTTTTTATACCTACAACAAAATAAATAACACTTTCTTAAAGTTTGACCATTTTTTATCAAGGATGCCAAAAACCATAGAAATCGGTTAATTCATTCCTGCCGAAAAACGCGATTCAAAAACATAACTAACGCGCATAAAAATAGGTTCGGGCCACCTTAAGTTCATGTACGTTTAGATTTGTCCAGCTCCGCAATTATTCTCCAAATAGCAGATGTCGCCCGAGTTGCCTTCTTGCTGTTTTTGCCATGTTTTGTTTCGCCTAGCTCCAGCTGTAGTTCTCACTCTCGAAATAACTGAGATGTCCGCCATTTTTTTCACAAGCACAACAACTCAACCTCGTCCCCAGGTCTTCTCGGCAAAGGTGCCTTAACTTGTAGCCGGCTGCATTTTTGACTTCATTTCCTCGTTGAACACAAAATTCTTCCAAATTTGGTCATAAGTAACTGGTTATGCTGAATTATGCGAGTACTTTTAGCCAATCAGAATTAGGGGAAACATTTAAATGAATAATAAAAGATATTATATTAAAGAATAGTTTTGTTCTATTTTGGCTCAACCCTTTCCTGTTGTAAAAACGCTTTGTCGTAGTTTTCAATGATTTTTAAAAATGTCATTTTACCACCCACAATACTAATTGAATTAACTAAGTTTAATAGTTGAGTAACATCGGCCACTAATATCTGTCGAAGAAATGTCGGTTTGGAGCATGTAATCTATTATTGCAATAGTTGAAATAATAAAGTTAACATCGTCAATGAGCTACTACAGTCTTATGCAGCGCTAGATGATCGCATTTTCTCTCTCCCCCCCTGATTTTTACATTATTTTTGTCTTGTTACAGAATATTGTTGTCGGTTGTACTAAGTTAGGTAACCTATCCAACTTACCACTACAATTGACAAAAAAGAGACCACATGCAGGAATCAGAGAATAAAGGATGAAAGGAGTGGAAAGAATTAAAACACATGTGCACGACGAATGAATTTGGTCGTTTACACTAATCAGATCAGTTAAAGTTATCACATTTAACTTAGCCTGTGCCAGGCTCTCAGATAGTATAGTGGGCACTTAATAAAACGGCAAAGCGAAAAAAAGACGCTCCCTACCCAGCCCCAGCGCGTTTTTCGCATTTCTTTTTACTGAACGACTATTCACCACTATCTTGGAGTCTTGCACAGGCTACAACTAACCTCAGTTAAAACCACCTATTATTCTAGGTTATTTTAACCATTTTCTTTTGCTGACAATTTCGACTGTTAAGAATCTCTACAATGGCTATTGTTATTAGTTGCGACGATTTAAAATAGTCATTTTTACTAGTCGAATTTTACAGTGTGATGTTCTTAATCCATTTTCTTTATATGCGGGTGTTAATTGTGTCAAATTGTATTTCCATGTAAAGATAGTGCCTTTGCCAAAGATAAACAGGATATGATTCAAGAATTAAATGTTATGAAAAGTCTTCAGCCTCATCCTCATGTCTTGAAGCTGGTTGGTTGCTGTAGCATCAGTGGTAGGTCATGTTCTCGCTCTAATTCTAATAACGACAGAATCAATTGCTAACACTGCGCAGTTAACGAAACTATCTACAAACAGAAAAGCAATGGTTGGACGTTTAAGATGTCTCTTCCGCCTGATAGCAAAAGATATGGGTGAGAGAAACACTTGCAAAAAACAACATTGAGATAGAAAATTTACCTATTTTCTATTTTTAACTCTAAAGGAATTGTGAGTTTCAGCTAATCAAAACAATTTAATTTCACACATGATAACTTGTGATAATGATACGGTCAATAAATAATCATAGGTGCGTAAGAGGTAATAACATATGCCCTTTAGATCAGACAAACTGAGTAAAAGGAACCTCATAAACCTCATAAACATTTAAAACTGGTATATTTAAGAGTAGACCGCAGGCGTTTTTTTCCAATAGGTTTCATGTCTGAAACGTTCGCAATTTGTCCTTGATCTTAAATAAGCGTAAACGTCTATGGTAATATTACTGAAAGAAAATCAAAACAATTTAGTGTTGAGCAAGTTGGCTTAGGCCCGGTAAAACGTTCCACATGTGCCAAAGTTAATTCGAGAATTAAATGCGTCTGACATGCGATCAGGAAACAGTCAAAGAGTGGACTTAGGTTGGACATTTGATTCAGACGTCACATTTCACAAATAGCACGCATGATTTAAAGTACGTTATTTTGATTCCTTAGTTAGCGAAAATTAACCAGGACAGCGAAATGAGTTAAATTTAGGGGCAGATGGAGTTAAAAAGGGGGAGACACACACACATGTCAGGAGCCGATTTAGCATGCGAGCAAGCTCTGCTATTTGGGCAAGCGAAGCGAGCCTCGCGGGAACGCGCGAGCGAGGGGCCGAGGAAAGGAGAGCTTGCAACCATCTGTAATAAATTCTCATTTCCACCCCGGAAACCCCGGGACTCCGGAAAGCGTGAGAATTGTCACCGCAAACGTGCGGTAGATTAGAAAAGTGACAACGCCTTTCGAGTAAGTTTAGACAGCCGAGGGCGCGTAGAATTATTTATTTATAAATCGCTTTCGCAACAGCATTAAAGCAATGTTTTTAATATCACTGATAGGTTTTTTTTTTTTTTCACGGGGACATCGAATTTCAACGTGTCCGCTCGGATAAGAACTCACTACTTTGATTCTCGTTTCGTTTACTTTTGAAAGGTCGTCCATACTGCAGCGTAGAAGACTACTCCCCATCGAAATCACTTACAAAAACATCATATATTTGTCCGTCTGGAACTGGAGAATAGCGTTTTCTGGCATTTGGTTCTCTTAAGGTTTACTCCAGTTGCTTCCAACTCTTTCTCTTTTCCATCTTTACGATCAAGCTACACAGCTACATACCCAGTAGAATTCAATCGGGCGAAGAAACCGATGTTGGAACACAGCGCTTTAATCACTCTTCACTTTCACTCTCCGGGTTTTCAGAACTAAACAAGGCGCTTGACAAAAATGAATACAACTGATGAAGGGTTTTCATTTTCCTTCCACAAGAACTACAAACTCGGTCCGACGTATGCTCGGCACGCAATATTCGCTTTGCAAGAATTACAAAAAATGAGCCCGTCTGCATTGAGGGCTGAAACAAGTTCTCGGTACCAATCTGATCCCCCTGAGAACCAAATTTGACACACAGACGAAGCGGGTGCCAGCTTGGCCTGTTATCAATCAACTATGATTTCTGCAACGTCATTTTTCAGCCTATGGTATTCCCCTTCGTCTGGGCGAAGTACAAATGAAAATTTGTAAGGGATGGTTGCAAGCTCTCCTTTCCTCTGCCCCTCGGGGTTTCGCCGCTCGCTCACGCGTTCTCGCGAGACTCATTTCACTCGCCCAAATAGGAGAGCATGCTCGCAGGCTAGAGCCGATTATGCAGATATACCTTATATATTTCTTTAGATCCCCTTCTCATCGTGTTAGAGTATTTACCGTATGGTGATTTACTGGGATATCTAAGGAAGAGCAGAGGACATTCCGCCAACTGTAACACTGAAGAAAAGAAGCCCGCCTCCAAACTTAATGCGAATGATCTTTTATCCTTTGCATGGATGATAGCTGATGGAATGAACTATTTGGCTACGATAAAAGTAAGGTGAAATAATGCCTCGTGTTATATATTTTACTGATTTTGTAAAGTAACACCGGATGGCAAGGAAAGTATATAATTCAACAGTTGCTGTTTCTGAAAGTTTGGATGCTTTTGAAAGCAGCCATGCCTTCTTCATATTGAAAGTTTCTGGGACCTTACCACGCAAAAAAACATAGCTTGTAAAAAGATGTATTCAAAGGCAGTTTTTCCTTCAGCGCTTGTACCGATTAGTATTAAACTGCACTGTTATCCATCATTGCATCATCCATAGCGCGCATCTCTACAGTTTTAGGCCTACCGTAAGAAATGCGTTGTTTTAACGTTGCGTATCACTCCTCGGTTTTGGACAATGCTCCACGAAACCAAGAGCCGAGTTTTAAAAAAATTGACTAAAAGCTGTTTCCAGAAATAACAAGCAAATTTTTTAATTTCTACAAAAAGTAGCAAAAAATGGGGAAGCAGTGCTGTTGAAGTGTTGCCAACCGTATGCTTGAAAGGTTTGCTTCCAGCCATTTTTTTGGTCTTGGAGAATCTAAACATTTAAAATATTTTAATTTCCTTTTTTTTCACTCTTTAAAATAACTTTAATTTGCTACTTTTTTAATTCAAGGTTTAGGTCAAGTAAAAACAATTAGGCTTAAAAACTTATCATCTCCTGTCTGTAAGTACAACTAGGAATTCGTATTTAAGATAACACAAGAAACTAAACCAACAGTCAGCTGCAACATTTGTTTAATTATCAGCAAGACCATTGTAACTTGTCTTCCAAGGACACAATTTCCTATACTTATTCGCTATCATTTAATACCATATCTAATTAGCCAAGACAAAACATCAAGCTTTCGAACTGAGCAAAAAGATGGTATCTTTAAATCCAATGGGCGCGCGATTAACATGATATCTGACGCGTAGACATGCAGATAATCTTGAATCTTGCCTTGTTCTTAGGCTCTCGTCGAGAGCGTGACGTTACAATTTTAAGCAAGAAACCGAAATTAAAATGACCGAGTTCAACAAGGCGGTAAGCTGTGGTGAGTTAAGCGTTGTGAACTAACTCGTGTGAGTTGCAAAATCTTGAATTTTCCAAACCTTTCAGGCTACAATTTGATTTTTAAAAATCTTGCAAAATTTGAATTTTCTTAATCTTGCTTGTAAGATCTTTAATTCTCCAAATTTTGTCAGCAAGACCTTGGATTTTCAACATTGTGCCAACAACATTTCTAATTTCGAAATTTACCGGCAAAATCTTGCATTTCTGAACTGTTTTCCCGGCAAGATCTTGAATTTTTGAAATATTTGGCCCAAGATATTGCTCGAAATTTTCTGAAAAATTGCACAAGAGCTGAGGAGAGCTTTTTCGTCTAAAATGAATTTTGTCTACCAAAAACTGAAGTTGAATCAACGTCGACCGTTTAACCACTGAAAATGGATCAAGACTTCTCAGAGGTACGTATCTCTTCACTAGTTTGTTTCCAGTGTATCTATCGTAAGTTTCTTGTGCTTAGAGCAAAAAATATATCTTGTAATACCTTGCGAGCACAATTAACAAAGACTTCAAGTATGATAAAGGTAAGTTTTGCGGACAATCTATTATTAAAGGAAATGCAAGAGCTGGGAAGGCTTTTGAGTTTCCTTTACTTATACTATGTCTAGACGAAAAGACTTGGAAGCACTAATTTTCGACATTATAAGGAAATTGCTCTTGTCACGAGACGAAATCATGGAAATGCTCTTTATCAAAAGGTAGAGCAATGCAATAGACCAACTTCGAATTAAAATTCACACTTGGCTGAAAAGCTTAGGGGAATAGGGGAATTAGAGGGAATTTCTTTTGTTGTATTCTCCTAAGCCTTGGGGTCAAGTATTAAATTCTCATATCGAAATTCGTCTATTATTATTCATAATATATAAACTTGGAGTTATGAAAACCGGGCTAGCAAACATTTTTTTTTTAATCTTTCTCAACTTCCCCTGTCATATATTTACTATGTTGCTTACTTATGTCGTTTTATTTTTTGCTCGTTTTGTGGTTAGGGATTTGTGTAGAAGTGGATGTAGGCAGAATTACTATCTTACCCCCCCTCCCCCC
>BOPM01001167.1:48576-59512 GCA_022179025.1 Porites australiensis
GGTTAAGGATTTGTGTAGAAGTTGGATGTAGGCAGAATTACTATCTTACCCCCCCCCCCCCCCTCCCTCCTTCCCGATTTTTTCTCCCTACCCGCGATTGTTTCTTGAACACAGGTGACAGTTATTAGAAATCAGTGCGCGCCTAAAGCTGGTTTCGGTGCCGTTTAGCAGTTTAGTTTTATATACTGGTAACCTTAAGAAAAGTTTCCTGGAGAGCATCATGTAAAGCTCTGACATGGGACAAAGTTATTACGATTCGCAGAGTCTACATCGTCCAATATCGTATTATATTTTCCTTTCATTTGGTTAAATGGATCAATCACCCTGATCCGGGCTGAGACAGAAAGATACGATATTGTTCGCTTTTCTAAGGTGACCACTGAGTCTTTGGCTTTGGAAACAGGCTCTTAGGAGTAAAATGAATTAGATGAGAGAAAAATTGCCAGTTAACTTTGCCCGGCCCAGGACTTTTTCTGGCGTGAAAACAGGGCTAAGATGATCCGCCGACCTTGTGACTCTACCTCCGGGAACTTGAATACGAGTGTAAGAGAAAAGTCCAGAGGTGTTTATTTGGTAGTAGGCTGAGTTTTTTCCGAGTTATTCGATGATATTTCCCTTATGTTAAACATGAGAAGATTATGCATAGATCTGGATAGTCTTATCAGTGCCGCGAAAGTGTGTAATCGTGTGATTTCGGCGTAGTGTTGACAGGTATGTGATCGCGTGGTTAAACTACAGTTTGGCCAAAATATTCTGTGCCAGCCATTAATATTGTTTCGTCGGTGTTTAGCTTAGCTGATTGTACCTTGGAAAAGCCACTTTCGATTCACAAAAATTGGATCTAGGTGTACTTTCAGCGGGCTCTAATGGCATTGCACCATGGCCCGGTTTTTGCAGAGAGAAGGTCAGTTTGTTGTCTATTCCATGCAGAATCCCAATGTTTATGATTCCTTTCATTTCCGCAGTTCATATATCTTTAACACTCAATACTCCCAACGTCAGTGGATTCATAGCTCAGTTGGTAGAGCATCACACCGGTATCGCGCGGTCACGGGTTCAAACCCCGTTAAAGTCCTGAATTTTTTTTTCAGGCTTCTTTACGCAATTGCATAAACTGCGTTCACTGCGACGATCATTTCTTCATTTTCATTACATTTCCGCAGTTCATATATGATTTATTTCATATATCATTAACACTCATTCCTTTCACGGGAACATTTGAACCCACAATTGACCTCCTCTCAACGTCAGTGGCTTCATATCTCAGTTGGTAGAGCATCCCACCGGTATCGCGAGGTCACGGATTCAAACCCCGTTGAAGTCCTGAATTTTGTTTTCAGGCGTCTTTACGCAATTGCATAAATTTCGTTCAATACGACGATCATTTCTTTATTTTCATTGGCTATTGACTCGTTAACTTTCTTTGACCCATCTCTCACTCATAGCAAAAACTGAAAACTTATGATAAGGCGGTCGAAATAATGCCCAAACTTTAACTGCAAAAAGACGATTTTGATATGTCTTAAATTTAAAACATAATTATATCATATAAAAGAGCTGTAATTCTTTTAACGAGACCTGAAGTTTCAGCTCTTCGAATTTAAACGCTTGCAAGAAATAAAATTTTAAAGATAGCCCCTCGTGCCGCCGTTCGTAATGCGAATCACTGCTTTACTGTGGGAATTTTCCTCGAAAAGGGGTAACAGCGACGCTATTGCAGTGGGCGAGAGAGGTCGGGTTTTTAAGGATACAGAGTGAGCAGACAACGACGGGTTTTTAAGGATACAGAGTGAGCAGACAACGACAGGTATTCTTTCTCGTCAAGCGAGTCTTTCTCCAGTAGTTCTTCGACCTTGTTGAGCCACTGGTACTCGCATTTCAGATTTTCAGAGACCAGGTCTGACTGCGGTTTGTTAGCATTGCGACCGCCAGGAACATAAGTAGTCTTTCATCGCCTGTTGCTCTAATTGAGGCTCAATAACAGTGTAAGCATCTGGTATATCTACCACTGCCTTTTAAGTCATTAGTAAGGTGTTCGTTAAGAGAGTTTGCAGTTCTGTGTAATGATTCCTTCGCTTTACGTGAGCTTGCGTTCGTGTTGTGATCAATTTTGTCCACGCTACCTGTGGGGAACAGTGACTTTTTTTTAATTTTGAGGGACATACTACGCCTTCTTCTTCAAATTGCGCAATAACGCCGTTTCCTAAGTCGGCAGAAATTTGCATGACTCGGTCTTATATTATTGATAACCCTAACCTGTAAAGCTTATTTCGTCCCGGATAAATAGGCACAGGAGGTTGCCGATGAGGGTCATAGCGGAGCTCCACTCGGAAAGCGCCGCGCGTAGGCGGAGCCCTATAGCTAAGTACATTTTACACATCCCAGAAAATTTGGTAATCACGCGACCGTACACCGAACGAACGACCGTCTGCCCGCACCACAGGAAAACCAATGTTCACTCTCACCCGTTCTAGCTAGTTTGGGAGCCCACGAGAAAACTACTTGCACGTCAGTGTTGTGATCAATTGACTGCTGTCAAAACACGGTATCCGCTGACCAGTATCACCTAAGCGTACCGTGGGCTCAAATGTCGACCCATCAAGGTCAAGTATTTTTGAAGTCATCCGCTGACAAACTGCCAGTTTCAAATGATCGCAGGCTCAAGTTCATATTTTCCAATTATTCATATGAAATATATATGTTGTGTTTATGTCATTATGGCCTCGCACTATTAACATTTTGATTTCAAACTGACTTCGGACGCGAAAATTCAGCCAGTTTTTTTTTAAATATAGGCGGGGAAGACCTTTTTCTTCCCATGGTTACGCGTTGATCGCTCTCTACGTCCATTTTTTATGCCCTGATTGGTCAAAATTTGACAAAGGAGTTCATGCGGAAAATTTTATGCAGCATCTTGAAAGTTGTTTACCTTGACAGCTGAAGCTGACAGAGATTTGTGTCAACTTGTAATGTTTTGAACTATCCCTTTCCACTGGATGTACAAAATGAAATACCAGTGGTTTGAAGAGTCTTCTGTTATTCATGACTAGTTTGTTTATTGGGTTTTTGGTCGAGAAATGCGTCGTTAGTCAAATTTAGGTAATCCGATTTCGGATGGCATCGTTTTCGTTTTTCACCTTACTTTATGCGTAAGAGAATTTATAAGTCTCAAGCAACTTTGGCCTTCCTTGATAGCTTTCAGGAACTGAATCTCGAATGGTAAGCCTGTGTAATTTTTGTATTTGATGTTTGTTTTTATTTCTAATTTCATAAAATCGAGCACAGTTTATGCGGCACGTTTATGCACGTTATTGTAAGATTTGAGTTAATCATCTGACCTAGTTTCAGGTTTGATATAAGCTGACAGACCTTAAAAGGCCTTCAGATATATTTTCTGCCGCAAATAGAAAGAAAACGTTCCAAAGAATATTAGAAAAAAAAACTTTTGAGAGATTTTCTTCTTTCGAGGAGTTCATCTTTCAAAAAGGCAAACATTGGGAGGCCGGCTTAAAGTAAAACATGATTAACTTAAGCGAAGAGAGGATAAAGGGGACAGAGAAGGCATCCCCCATACACACCCTATTCCATAGGTAATTCGTCTCGAGTTATTTTTAACACAACACATCTCAAGGGGGGTTGGACAACAGCCAATCACAGCGCGAATGTGTTCCGTGTGGATGACCCACGCTCAGAGGCATTCGTCCTTCACGAATTAACGCAGAAAAAAATGGCGGAAAACGCGGAGAGTGATACTGCTACTCGTTTTGTCGACGAAAACGACTACAGAGAGATTTCTGCTAAAGCCTTGTCAGCGAAACGGAAACTAAAAAACGAATCGCCCTTCCTCTCTCGTATGGCGCTAACAGTGCAGCAGGGAAATCCTTAACACCCTCAATATTCTCTCAGCCTAAAACCCTTATCAGCCGCAATGAAGAGCTTTACATTTCCAAAGGGGCGAAGAAAGAAAATGCTCTTTCGTCAGAGGGATAATCATGCATACAAGAGAAAATCAATATGTGTGTCACGACCTCTCAGTATGAAATATATTTAATAAGCGGCCGAAATTCACATTTGCTCAGCCAAAACGTTTTCCTCCAAAGCATAATGTACTCGACAGAGAAAACAATTTATTGGAACAAGCGGCATGTTTGCATGAGGTAAAAGTTGTGTGGTTCCCACCAATCCCGCTTTTTTAGCCAGGCGAGATCGGCCGTTGCACGGAACTTGAAGAAATCTTTGCATGAACAAACATCCGATAAATAAGGCTTTTGTCAAATCCTGTTGGTAGAACACAGAAAACATCCTTTCCTCTGAGTAGCAACTCCAAAGCTTCCCTCTTCTCCGATTTTAAAACAAATCCCAATTCTTGCGAGCAAATCCAGGCGATGAACATCTGTCATTTTACAGCGAAAGTTTTAGCAATTCATCACGGTATGGAACAACGTGAATGACTTGTTGAATACATTACTTGACACCTTGGTGACAGCTTGCATCGAAATTTAGCCAATGGGAATTGCCTGTGGCTGGGAGAAGCGGGTAATTCGAACGAATATAACGTATGCAAAACGGACAGTCCGTATTTTTAGCGTCTCTCCCCAGTATCGCTCTCTGTTTTCAGCCTCGTTTAACTGCTCGTGCGTACTTGAATACGCAAAAATACGGACTGTTTTGCAGTCTAACGTTACGACAACTTCGCGTTAAACTGATTTCACGGGTTGTTAAAGAGTCCAGCGATTCCCTTTACTAGGTGAGCGCCGACTCATTTGGCTTCAATATTCAGGAATGCTCTCGATCTCTTTACTTTTTCATTGCCTTTCGCCCGACATGTTTTGCACTGCGTTTAGTCATGCGAAACCTCCACGAAACATCCACGCAGCGAGCGAGGTAACTTTATCCCGATTCTAAAAATAACTCGAGACGAATTAACTATGGAATAGGGTGTGTATAGGGGATGCCTTTTCTGTCCCCTTTATCCTCTCTTGCTTAAACTTAAGCTCTAATCTTAAAGACGCAGGATTTTTAGAGACACTTTAACACCTGTCTTCGTGAATGAAAATTTTTGTCTCTGTAAATATTTCACCGAATTATATTTCGTTTATTGATTTTTAGTAGTCTCTCTAGCAATTTTAATCTCTTGTACCTGCCGTTTGTTTTCAGCGTTCATGAACATCGCTTGTAGAAGTACTCAAAAATGTCGCGCGTATCAAACGCTTTATAAGATTACACGTGCACATTGTTATAACTGGAATCATTATATAACAAAAAAATGACAATAATTTTGTTATTACATTGAATCGTAACTCTATTCGATTGTCTTGAAAAATTGTGAAATACCGCATTCTGTCTGAGGTCTGTATGATAAATAGTACTGTTTCACCTCAGATGTGAAGTATAAAGAGTATAAAAGTTTGGTTTACACACACCCAGATGTGTTGTCAAGAATTTGTAAAGTAAACCTGTCGCAAGAAAGTTCGGCCTGATTTGTTTTCCAAGAATTTGTTTTCGAAGCCTAATCTACTGTGATCAGTACCTCACACATGCGCACAGCCAGATCACTCGGGCAGTGGTAGCCATGGACAGCTGTTTCGCCCTTACTGGGGATAATCAGCATGGCATAGCCGTCGGCTCAGTGAACAAGGAAAATCCCCGTATATCAAAGACCTCGTTTTCTGCCGAGGCGAGTGTAAGTTAAAATGTATGGAAAAATTGAAGTTTTCTAAAAACTGATCACAGACTTCCTTGCACTCCAGATTTAGTGTACTGTTTCTTTAAACTCGTAAGTTTCTCTTTTCAAAGAGACAGCATCAAATATATGAATTCAAGAGGAATTAGCTACAACAGGTTGCAAAAATGTTGAGACACTCTCACGAAAAAACAACCTGTCTTGCTTCAAATCGCTGCTAGTCACAGGTCTGTGACATAAAATAGTGACCCCCTCCTCCCCCCCCCCCCCCCCAATTCAAAGTTTTTCCCCCAAGTTTTCAGCATGGTCTTTTTTTGCTAGCAACTTTGGGGGGGGGGGGGGGGGGGGGGGTCACGAGCACAAGATCATGGACAGGCTATTTAAGCCAAAATACGGTACAGTGTCTCAAGTACTTTTGCAGATGGTTGTCTCATTTACGTTATACTTCAAAAAGCGCCTTCCAAAGCGAAGACTATAGTGCGATAAATAAATAGAATGGCACTTTCTGTTGCTTTTCCCAGCTGACACCTCATTGTCATTGATAGCAAAACTGCACAAAAAAGCGCTTAAAAATGTAGTGACTCAATTTCGTTGTAACGCATGTGCTATTAATTATATACCGTGACATGGCTATTCCGGCGTGGTGATTAAACTCTGAGAAGTGTGAATGCATAATCACAGCACACTTTTCCTTTTCTTGGTATTTAGAGATATTTTAGTTGCGAATAAAGCTGCCAAACCTCCATTTGCACCCCTGTATCTGTAACGCAATGAGATTTGATATGCAGTGGCGTTATGTAATCGGTATACCCCGTGACTTATTTTTCAACACCGCTGTAAAAGTAAAACCGTTCACTTTTTTTCATCTACTACAGTGTAAATAAGATAATTATTAACGTCCGTTACAGCTAGAGAGCAGAAAAAGTTGTGTGCTATGTTAGTCTTTATTTTCTGACGGTCTACCATCAATCAAGGTCTACCATTCTGCAACAGTAAGAAATATGATGTATCATTATATTTATCTGATATGATGGTAGACCGTGTAGACCGTTGACGCACGTAAATTCCTGACGTTGCTATGCTGCAAGATTACTATTCTTGGGGACAGTGACTTCCTTTTTGCAAAGAAATACATTTTGTTACCAAGTATAGAATACAAGGCCCCGTTATGTGCGAGCTCTCACGGCTATGTTACTGAAATACGCGCGGGTTTTTCACGTTATCTGATTACTAGCCACAATCGGGCTTCAAAATCGAAACAAAGTTGTAAGACAACCAAAACGTAAACATAAATCCAAACTTGTGTTAAGTAAAATAAGGTCCACAACAGCTACTTTTTAGCGTAACTTTTCTTTCCTGTAAATGGCAGGCGATAAAAGAGGAACCATTTCCACGTACTTATCAGAAACAACAACAAAAAGCTATCTCCTTGATCTAGCGGGGCATCTTAGGTCACTTTCCTTTCATAAATAAACGTATTTTACCGGAGTTCGAAAAAAAATATATTCTTTTTCGCATCTTTGTAGCGTGTTAGGACAAAACACCCTTTTCGTTGCAGCTTACTCAAGATGGTGTGGCATCTTTTGCACCACGGCTGTAGAGGTATGAAGGACTCGGACAACCAGTTGCAAAAATGTTGAGACACTCTCACGAAAAAACAACCTGTCTTGCTTCAAATCGCTGCTAGTCACAGGTCTGTGACATAAAACAGTGACCTCCTTCCTCCAAGTTTTGAGCATGGTCTTGTTTTGCTAGCAACTTTGAAAAGGGGTGGAGGCGGGGTCACGAGCACAAGATCATGGACAGGCCATTTAAGCCAAAATACGGTACAGTGTCTCAAGTACTTTTGCAAATGGTTGTAGCGTGAACTCCTCTATTAACCTGTCAAACAAGCTTGTCTTTTTTATTTCCCCCTTGACATAAGGCACGCAAATCCCAGTTAACACGAAACGGTGTTCGATCCGTTATTCCAACTTAAAACAGTCTGTTTGCTTGGGGAAAATATGATTATTGTGATAATTAGAGGATTTCACTAACGTAAAAATAATTGAAAAAGTACGGCAGCTTTGAGCCAGCCATACCGAGCCACTGACCACCTCTGTAAAACGTCTTAAAACGTACGCCCATGATCAAAAATTTGGAATTCTTTAACAAATAACATAAGAAAGGCCTTGACTTTTTACGTATTTAAGCGCTGGATAAAACCATCTGTTAAGGGTCAGACAGGATGCAACCGATGAGGGAGAAAATCTCTTTTCACAAGCTCGGCTTCTCGGAGATTTCCCGGCCACAGTCGCTCCTTCACAGTTGCACAATAATTTTAATTTAGTGTTATTCTGCTCGTTGTATTTTTTAAGCTATTTCTTGCGTATCATTTTAGCTAGTACTTGCGTACCATTTTGCTCGTTGACTTTGTTCTCTAAATTCTAATGCCTCTCTGGTTCACTCGTTGGTAAAGTCCTCTGAACGGACCCTTGACACCATAGCCGGTTTCCACAATATCATGATAAGCTGCATCAACTAAACTAGGTTGTTTGAAGACGAATGAGGCCATGAAGAGTGGAAAGCCTCGGACCAGTTTGTTCTGGGTGCACCGTGCACAGGTTTGAATGCTCTGAAAACATTAGCTTCCCTCTGAATTCGTTTTGCTGGAAAATCTAAGCGCTTCTTCAACGTTCTCTTATACTTGTTCATTTCTTTGGGAAAAAGGAGGAACAGGGCGGCATGCATTTTTACCCGTATGTACGTAATGATCTTGGAATTCCCAGAGTTTAACACGGGACACTCGCTAAAAAGAGCTGGCAATTTAAAGATCCTACAAACTACTCAACTCATAGACGTGAACTTTTTTACTTTTTGATCTAATTTCTTTCTTGACAATGTGGACTTTGTACGTTCGAGTGGGAACTACTTCCTGCGATATCACTAGATGTGAAATCGGGACTCTTAAAATCTTGTAACAGGTTTACACAATGTCCGGAAAATAACCGATTTTGATTGTTGAATGTTGTGTTTTCTTCAGCTAAGGTAAAAGTGTTGATACCGAATTTAGTTACGAATATTGCACTTGACATATAAGGAATAATAGGCTGTGCGGCTAAAAAAACGGGGGATGTTAGCAACTATGATGTGCATGTATGGTGTAATCTTTCTTCTCTCATAGCCCGCCATCTTACCATTCAATTGCAGGAAACAATTGATCCAACCCTTTGATTGATTGAAAAAAATTAAGTTTGGGGTCTTGCTCTGGTGCCCAGTTGTTGACAACAGTTTAAACCTGTTGGATTCTCTCCGTATTGTAATTACAGCATCTGATGTTTCTGGTCGTACAAAGCTTTTCATTTTATCAGGGAGTGCTTATAATAGAATTTTCTTGTCAGCGCCAAGCAGGCTAGACGAATCGTGCTTTCTACTTGCCTTTCCATCAGAGTTGCGCTGCTCTCACAGATCAAAAGAAACCGCACATGATCTTTTAGCTTGGACAAGTTTCGTTACACGCGTTCCCTGTGGGTCTCCTCGTTTCCGGTCAAGATCATCTTCCTTGTTCCACTCAAGGCACTCTGATATAAGATTTTCTGTCAAAATATCAGTCACTCGCGGCATCGAATGTAGTTCATCAACAATTATGTGGTCAAGTTCAACGTTCAGCAGGGGTTTTCTTTCACAACAGTAGTTGTCTTTAGATTTGGTGCACATCTCATAAATTTCTTTTAATGATCTGGACAGGGGTGACCTGTTGTATTTAGAAAAGAGTTCCTCAATTTTCCAGTGATCGTTTCTGTGTACCTCGCACCAAGTTTGATGTGGCACCTTTTAGTCCCAGCATTAACAACATAATCCCCCCTTAGAAAGAAATCAACATTTTGGTCATTCACTGTTAATTTTCCTAAGGATATCATGTGATTAACTTCATGAATTCAAGTGTCAAATGTGGCATTGTCATTAAGATAATCTTTAATGTGTTGCTGACTTTGGCTTCAGTATATTTTCCTTGCAATTTTTCAATATGACAATCTCGACACTGTTTAACCAGATATGACCTGGGTATACCATCTATTGCCATCGAAAACTCGTGATAAAATGCGTCACGAACACAAAACTTGTCCAAAAGAGATTTGTTCAATTTTTGTTTTGGTGTCCTCATCGAAGTTGTTGTACTTAAACCCATCATTGGATGACTTCTCTTGGGGTGGCCCTGGAACCTTTGAATGATGAATCACACCTGTCTCACATTCTTTGACATTGAGGGTATCCAAGGCAATCCCAAAAGACGTTGAAAGCCACAATGCTGTTTCAACCCTGGACCAGAATGATTTTAGAGTACTTGATTAAATTGTAGCTTCACAAACCACTCTTCTTTTGGCGGATGTTATTCCAATTGTATTCTCGAGTTTTTTAAGGTATTCTTCAAATTGCTTGTTTGATTTTTGAAGCTCCTCAGAAACTGTCCTTTGTTTATTCAGTGCCATGATCAAATCTTCATAGGGCTTTTTTTCTCCTCTTCCAGTTGTTTGTCAGCTTTCCTTTTCCACTCCGCGATTTCACCTATCATACATTCAATTCGTCATCATAAAACTCTCTTACCGATTTTTTTTAGCCTCATAGACGTGAACTTGTTTTTTTTTTTTATCTAATTCCTTTCTTGCACTTCCCTTTTTTTCTGTTCAATTGCACAACACTGTTGCGCAATTTAATTTCATTCCTTTTTTTCTGTTTAATTGTACAACACCATTACACAATTTAATTTCATTAAATGGACTGCCTCTGTTCTCGGATGCTGAGGGTCTCAAACTAGCTTGTTCATCTTCACCTCCTGTGGAAAAATTCTGACCGGAAATTGCCTCACGATTCGAAATCTCTTCGTTTATTATTCCGTGCTATTCCTTCAGGAGTGGCAGTGGAATTTCTTCAGCAAAAGAACTTTTCTACGGATATTAGACTTTCTCAAAGTCGTTCGCTTGGTTTTCTGGTCTGGTGTGGTAGGACCAGGCACGAACGACTTTTACCCCTTGCAGCGCGCCAAATTTACAGGAGGAATTTTCCTGCTGTAATGTTATTCAATCAGAAGCAGCCTTATCAAACCGCACGTCAATCAAACAGATCATGCGAGCAAGATCTTGAAACATGAAACCTGTCAGGGTGAAACTAAAATTTGCTTCGAGTGTTTTGCGTTGCTGTTTGTTTATGTAGAGGCTTTTACTAAAACTTAAATTTTCAGCTGGTTGTACGATGCGTTCAGTCAAGGACGCAATC
>BOPM01001167.1:59522-72179 GCA_022179025.1 Porites australiensis
CTCTTCTGTTTCCCTGAAAATAACTTTCTTCGTAACGCTGGATTGTCTATCAGTTTGCCACATTGAAGGCAAGTGTTTTCCGGCACAGCAACCCGAATAAAAGTCTTAGTTGGAGTATTTTCCTCCTCCATTCCATTACCGAACCATTGATCGATTTCGCGAGGTGCGAAAAGTATTTTGACAGTTTGACAGGCAGCGCTGCATGCAGCATCATCAGAAGTTCGCGCGAAAATGACGTCACTTGATGTGATTCGCTGCAAGGGAAACAAGTCGAGCTTTCGCTCGCTCGCGCTCCGCGCTCACAGTCGCGCTACGCGCTCAAAAGCTCGACTTGTGAGCAAGTCTATACGGATATCCGCTTGAGTGATCTCAATCTTCTTCTCGAAACTGGAAGAGAATTTGCTGAGTTCGTCCAATATTTTACTTGCAAGTGTCTATGTTATGATGTAAGCCTTGGCAATTTGCTATCTGTAAAATTAGAGGAGAGGATACTTAGCCGAAATAGAAATTCTTGGGAATCAAAATGTAACATGAACCGTAACGAGAAGGCTCTAAAACGACCCTGTAAAATATAGCTTATTCTCGGTCATTTTAAAAATCGCAACATTCCTCTCATCGACTTTCACGTTATTTTCCCTTTATTTATCGTCCTTTGTGACAATGAAACATTGCATAATGTTTTAAGTTTTGCACTGTAAAGGAGGTTTCGAATGCAAAAAAAGCAATAAGACTGTTGATAAGCTGTGGGCATACTTCATTTGGACCCGAGAAGGAAAGGACTTTATGACACTTTTGGTAGCATTATGAGACAGAGGGATGCACGTATGGGAATTTTTTTTTCATTTTTCTAAGAAAGATTGAATACGGGAACCATTTTTCAATAAAAAACGGCAAACAACATCATTCACGAGGTAAAAGACTTGTCAAATGTTGTTTTAAGATTTTTGAAACTTGATTAACTGCTGTGAGTGTGATATATTGATGGAAAATATAACAGGATAATTAAAATTGTGAGTGTTTCTTTTGTACTGCGTTGATTTCGCGTCTGTCATTTAAGACCAAATTGCATACTCGTGCGCATGCTTGGCGGCCATACTGTCACGGATTTCTGGCCATGTGAATGAGGACATTTTTAGCTACCGGTTAGAATCTGACCCGGTCGAACCGATTGAAAGTTCAATTTCCTGATCACCTTCTAATCGCATAGTCAATGGATATGTAAAAGTTCAATGGCATATTGGTAAATTTATTTTGACGGGATCCTTGCATGCTATTTGTCTGGGATTGTTTTTATGCCAACTGACACAGTCCCAGGGTGAAACAAAGGGGATGTTTAAAACCCCCCTTTGCAACTGCTTTACCTTTAATAGATAGCCTGTTTTGTTCACATTTTTATTCATATTATGAGACAGATGTGGAAATGACGCTGCTGGGGGCTGTATAGCTCTACTACATGTATGCACGCTTAGCATTTTACAGTGTTTTCACTTCTATTTGCGAAAATAGAAAGATGAAACATAATTCTTTCGTAGCTAATATCGACTCTTAAACACACCCCATTTTTGACTCCCATGTCAATAGATTCACGTATCTCAAGGATAAACGAACTACGTCTAAATAAACAGGAAACTTCTTTTGGGAAATAAAAATGAAGCTAGGGCCGGTTGAGGTGGGAGTCACATAGCAATGTTTTGAATTATGTACAACCAGCAAAAACGGTATGGTTTTATCTTATAATAAAAGGGAAAGAGTATTAAAAAGCGACGTATTAATTAAAGAGGCAATGAGCTATTGCCATAACAGGGTATCAGTTTGGGTATCTTTTTTCAAAACGGTGATTGCCTTCCTAAGGCAATCAAACCAGGTATCATCATCATATCTTGTCAAAATATTCCGATGTCACACAACTGCAGAGAAGATTGTTAAACAGGATACCAATAGGTATCGTATCGCTTGTTATGTGTAGCCGTGAAGATTTCGGTCAGAGCTAAAAATGTTTTTTACCTGAGACACTCTCCACGCTGACTCTCATTTAGATCAGAATTTGCCATAACGACACGATATCCTGTAAGAATGTAAATAACTTACAAGCATGCGACAAAAATGTGTAGCATCCCTAGTATTTATTGATTTGGTTACCAACCATTATAAAAAGGTATCTTTTTAATGCTTTATTAAATAAATTTGTAAGACTGCTGTCTTTCTCTCGAATGCAAAACGCTAGGACTTCAATATATGTGACCACTTCTTCGTGGTTACGATGTCAGCATTACAACAGCATGTACAAAATATACGAGTGTTATTCACCTCAAACATCTAGTAGCAGTGCCAGGGCGTAGATACGTTTATCGTTGTTCATGTCGACGCGATCAGAAGAAAAAAAGTCATACCTGCCTGGATTCACAAATTGCCACGTTTACAGCAAATGAGAAAGCTGCAAGATTTGAAGAATTCAAAACCTTTCCAGCAGGCAACATTTGGAAAATTCAAAAATCTTAACGGCAAGATTTGAAAAATTTACAATCCTTCCGGTAATATTCGGAACATTCAACATCTTCAGGGCAAGATGATGAATTTTCAATATTTTGCGACTCACCGCCCGCTAAATCGCCGCAGTAATTCACGAAGATAACTCACCAACTTTCTGGTCTTAAAATTACCTTCTTTTCTTTTATCCAGACGTCGGAAAGCAGCTCTTGAATTTTCCTCTGCTCAACGCCATTAAAAGGAACTTTTCGAGGGGGGCTGTTTATCTAATTAGAGCTCTGTTATTTCAAGCAAGATTGTTCGAGTGTAAATGCTAAAACACTAATACGAACCATTCCAGCGTCGCTGGCCGTCCAATAAATTCAACTATACTTTTCATGGTGCTGGCAAGAGGATTCAAATTTGCAACAATCGAAGAAGCACTTTCAATAGCATGACTTGAATGACTATAATGGTGAATGCTGGTACCGGCGTTAACCTACAATAAGGAAAGAAGAAATGTTTGTTACACCCACTAATCGAATCGATCAAAAAGAAAACAGTAGTTGAAAGTAATATTTTCGCTTTAAAGAAATACGTACGTCGAAATAATAATGCTAGAAGCAAGGAATATCATTACTAAAATCTCAATAGTTCAAGAGTATGAACAGGAGAAAATTGCGGGTACAATTGTTATCCTAAGAAAACGAAAAACAAATTTTAGTCATGATCATTTGTCTTTTGGAACAGCACAAATACAATTAAATAACGACAGAAGTGGAAGAAAGTCGAGAAATCCTTACTCACCTGACCAGGCATATGCATGACCGCCGTGGATAAACACTGCAGGTAGCATCTCGAGCAGAATAAAACCAAGACGAAATTTTTTCAGCGTTCAAAGACGACCGTGCGGGAAGAATTCCAGATGTGCCATGGCATAAGTGGTAAATTGAAAAAAAAAACAATCTCACTGGTTTAGTTACGCACAAACCTGTTTTTATGGTTTCCATAACTTTCTCTTGTTTTTTTGCAAACTGGTTTCACCAAATCCCAAGGGATTATATAATCTTTACCATAATTAGGCGTAACTTCTTTAATCCAAATAATGCGGTCTCATGGAAATACACACGCCTCAAGGAAATAAGGCATCCCCTAAAAAAGTCTTAAAACGCATCCGTTTAAAAGTAATCCAGGTAAAAGTTTTTGTTACATCTCTCAGTTGGTAACTAACTGTACGAACCTATAAATTTTTTATGGTACAGCTGTTCGTTTTATAAACTTTCAGGTCGTCCACCGTGATTTGGCTGCTCGTAACATTCTCGTTGGCGAAAACCAAGTCTGCAAAATCTCTGACTTTGGACTTGCGCGTGATGTTAAGAACGACATTTACGTGCAATCATCAGAGGTAGTGTTCAACATCTTTATGCAGCGTGTACAATTTTTCTGGCAATGGAACTGCAATATTTATTTTCTTTTAAGTTTTAATTTTGCTCCAACTGTGATTTTCTCTTGCTTGTAGCTTACTTAATGATTTTTTTCTATTCTATTTAAAGGCCCGCCTTCCAGTCAAGTGGATGGCTCCAGAGTCTCTTTTTCACGGAGAATCTAGCACCATGAGTGACGTGTAAGTAGTTTTTCTTTTTGATTTCCTTTTCGCTTTTGATCATGCAATTTAAAATTATGAGTCGTGAGAAATGCAAAATTGCTTTAATTTATATACTTGTTTTTTTGCCCTTTCCCCTGAAAGGGGCAGGGTGTATATTATTAATAGCGGAGCTCTCGCGCCCGAAACACGCGCAGCGGAGCACCATGGGTAAGAAGATGTGGTAAACTACCCATCCAAGAAAATTTGGTAGTCACGTGACCGTACACCGATCGATCGGCCCCACCGTCCGTCCGCACCACAGGCATACCAATGTAAAATAGCTCAATCAACAGGCATGGCAACCCAAACACAAATCGAGGTTATTTTGACGGAAATCGCATGGCCACCGGCGTTTTGTACTGCAGAGACAACCAAAGAGTCAATGAAGAGGAAAATGGAAAGCAGAAATTGTCTCTATATCCGTGTTTTCTAAAGTACTAAGCTTAGATTAATTAAAATGTCCACAAATTTAGAATATAGAGCAACAGATAAACAGAGAAAAAGAGAAAGTGGGCGGCAGGCCAGCGAAGCTCAACGAGAAAAAGGGTGACCGAGATTTAGAGCGAGAGAGAAACATACAAAGGAGACATATTTTTGTTGGAAGAACAATATGAAATTTTTGTCACAGCGGTGACAAAATAAATGCTAGGGGCCAACAATGCAAGATGACAATGAGCGGCAGTGAAAAAAAGTGAATGAGAAAACGTACGACATTTCCTCCATAAATCGTGTAACTAAGAAGTTTCTGGAAGTGTCACGTTGTAGTCGTGCAAAACAACGGCAAAGAAATGTACAAAAAAAGTGTGCTGCATATGCAAAGTTGCTTTTCTGCTAACTAGACCTATTGTTGTTTTTCACCGTTCTCTGGCGTTGCCTTCGCCGTTTAGCATTACACGATTTCATATTTTGTTTGAACAAACTATAAATATTATCGAGAGCTTCGCTTTTAGCCCCGGCTAAATCTATATATTAAATAAGAAACTGAAAAGAAATAAACAATTTAGAGTTACGAAAACCGGGTTAGCAAATATTTGCTTTTTCTCCCAACTTCTTGTCTGATAGCTTCTTTACTGAGTTGATTGCTCGTTTTTTTAATTTGTTTCTCGTTTTGTGGTTAGGGATTTGTGTGAAAGTGGTTGTAGATAGAATTTCGCGAATTTCTATCCACCCCGCCCGTCTATGTTTTTCCTTTTTTTTCGATCATACCCACAATTCTCTAGTCAACACAGGAGACAGTTATTTGAAATCAGTGCGTGCCTTAAGTTGGCCTCGTTGCCGTTACGCAGTTAACATAACGTTCTTGGTCACCTTGAGAAAAGTTTCCCGGAGAACATCATGTAAAGCTCTGAGATGGGATAAAGTTATTACGATTCACAGAGTCTACATCGTCCAATATCGTATTGTATTCTCCTTACATTTGGCTAAACGGATCAATCACCCTTATCAAGGCTAAAAGACAGAAAGGTACGATATTACTCGCATTTTTAAGGTGACAAATAAGTCTTTGGCCTCGGAAACAGTCTCTTAGGAGTCTAATGAATTAGAACCAGTAATTCTTATCCTACTGATTTTATACCTGCATAAAGGGAATCACATGTATGACTGCAACTTTATTATGCTTTTTTTTAGTCCTATTACAAAAACAGACATTCCTACATCAGAGTACTCATCAGCCTATTTATATACCAATTTCGAACATTTTATACTCACCTAATGCTATTGTTCGGAGGAACCAGTCGCAGCTGCCCCGCTATTTTGTGATCAACTTGTGATTACAACAGTAACACTTCCGATAACATGTCACATTGGTCTTCACGAGGCTACATTTTCCCATGAAAACATGCCGGTCTCAATTCGGAAAAAGTATCACGAAGCGTCGGGCGCGTTGGGGAGCGATAAAAAAATTAGTGTAGAACAAGGTTTGTAGAAACACTTACAACTATCTTCGACTTTTGACGGGCAATATAATGGAAATTATTGCTTCTTAAAAACTGGGTTCAAATTTCATGCCAGTACAGGAGGAATCTTCGGGCTCCACGTTTTAGATTGAAATGAAGGATATTGATTTTTTTTTCTTCACAGAAAAAATCTAAACAAATATTAGCTTATGAAATGGAGAAAAACAATCTAAGGAAAGAATGTATCTATTGAAAAATAAAGCATATAACCAGCGAAATTTCTCGACCTTCATCGCCATCTTGAAAATTTTGAACCCACAATGCATCGCCTTCGTAGTGCGCACACCTCCTGTTGTGCCTTTATTGGTGCTTACATTATCTTTTGGAGGGACAAAAAGGTAGATCATTATTAGATGTTACACATATAACCAAGTTCAGTTTCACAGATCAGATGATAAATCACAAATTTTTGATAAATTGTTTAAAAAATAAATTAATGTAATCTATATGTATAGAATGTCAGAAAATTTCTGTTTATATTGCCAAGAACATACTCCATTATGTAAATAAATATGGATGTTTTGAGTGCTGTAACTGCGAACCACTAAGATAGCTCAAGGGGAGACCCCACTTATGTGCGTAGTAGTGATTAAACGATATTTATTTCCTCCCTTCAGTGAATCGCGAGGGCAGGTCCCAAACAACTTTTTTTTACCCCTTTTTATATAACATATTGTATATATAAGAATGGTAAAATCTTATTGTGTTAAACAGAAAAAAAAAACAGACAGAGTGTGTAAAGCCTTCGTGTTACAAAAAGCCAAAAGCGAAGTATTAGAATGGTATGTTAAACCATACAACAAAGTCGATGAAATAGCCGCTTATCACGATGTTTGTTACGACAGGGGAAGAAACAAAGGTGATTGTGACAAGCCATGGTAAAATCAATAGATGAAATTCCCTACAGAGAAATACCAAAATGGGGCCAGACAGCAAGATTTTTGATAAATACAAAACAGAAACTAGGTTTGGGTGTGAAGTCAAAAAACAAAAAAAAGCCTCCAAGTGAGGAAATAAGTTGGTAACAGCAATTATCAGATGAATTACATAAACCCATAAAGCGTAACTTCTACTCGGCGGCGTGATATTACAAACGGTATCAATAATATTTGGTGCTCAGATCTAGTTGAAATGCAACAATTCAGCAAATGGAACCAGGGTTAAAGATATCTTCTCATGGTTCTAGATCTATTCTCCAAATATGGCTGGATTTTCCCACTGAAGGATAAAAAAGGAAAATCTGTCACACAAGAAGTAATAAAAACGATCGTCAAACAGGGCACCAAAATATCTATGGACTCGTAGGGAGAAAGAATATTATAACACAAACCTGAAGGAACTGTTGGGAAAGAATGGCATAACACTATACTCAACCGAGAATGAGGAAAAATCTAGTGTTTGTGAAAGATGGAACCGTACAATCAAAACCAAGATGTGGAAGCAGTTTACTGTCCGAGGCAATACCCAATATGTCGTGAATCGCGACCCCTTGGCTGAGGCCGTTTTTATTTGAGAACCTGGGCTATATGAACTAGTTTTCAAGTCTAAGTTGCCTATTGCTGAAAACTTTCGGGACTGGGTATTCTCAAAAGTACTTCCATTCTTTAAAATATATGGGCAGTACAAACTATTAGCTAATCCAAATAACCACATGATTATGATTGGCAATAAAACTGATCTGCATTACAAAGAAGTGGATTTGATAAAAACTTTTTATCCGGATTCACTTTTGATTGCCAGTTTTGGGGAACTGCAAGATGGTGATGAAAAAAGACTGGACTCATGCTAAAAAGGTTGCATAAAAGGGCAGCCTGATATTATGGTGACCAACTTTCATAAAGGCTTTCCCCGGGAGGCTTTCTAGGCCTCTGTATCAAGTTCAAATCACCAACTAATATATATCATGTTTCAGATGCACAGAAAGAGATGAAAAGGCAGTACCTTGAAAATGGATATGCATTTATCTTAAGTAGTAATCATGACAAAATTACTATAATTGCTATAAGGTGTTCCTATCAAAGGAAACACGGAAATCCCAGTATCAAGTCATTCAACGGACAGAAAAATAATATAACCTATTGTATGTGTGAGAATTGTAAAACATATACCCTGTTCATGGACCGCGGAGCAAGGTGAAAAGTGGGAGGGCTGGCAATTGAAAATAATTTTTTCATACTGAAAATCGAAAAAAGGAATAAAATCATAGTATCTGATTTGTTTCTGTCGCGTGACTTTGCATACTTTATCCAGTATTTGTTGCTCTTTATAGGTCGGCATTAGTGAAGATACCGAAATTCTTCATACGATTTTCATTCCGTCCAGCAAATGTGTTTGCGATCTGAATCACGTCGAAGCTTTCCGTTAATTTCTTATGAAAATTAAGTACTGTCAAGTTGCTGAATCGCTGCTGTTTCACGCTCTTGCCATCAAATATTTCATTGATTCGAAAGGAGAAAGACAAAATATAAAACTTTTATCAACTCAAAACAACTACTCGCCTTCGTTTGGCTTGAAAAAGCTAGTAATTTTCTTCATTTCGTCAGATAAAACTGATAAAAAACTTTGCCGGAGCTGGAAGTACAAAACACGCTGCCGAACGAAGCGAAGGGGTGGCCAAGGCATGGCGTTTGATCAAGGGGCAAGTCGGCCCCAGGGCACATTTACCGCGCAAAGCACAGGAGCCCCACAAAATGCCTGGCGTTTGAAATTAAAGAAAATACAGAGAATATAGCGTAATATAGACGGAAAAAAAACTTGTTTCAAGTCTTTTTTTTATTTGAATTATTTTTCTTTTTAGCACAAAAAGTGGGGGCGGGGGAGCAAAAAAGTGGTGGGGCCGCGGCCCTACCAGCTCCTCCCTCCGCGGTTCCTGCTGTGCCTTGAACTACTTAATGGGCTTTTCTTTTGTGATGAATGCCTGGGTAAAATTACTAACATCGAGCGTATTACCTAATTTTTATACTATATATTTGGATCTGTTTTTTCAAGTCCCAATATATATCCCAACAATAATCTCTTTCTGGATGCACTAGTTTAATAACTATGTATATTCCTCCAAATGGTATAGTAAGCCTTAGTAAACAAAAGTTGACTAATAAAATCCGCCTTGGAAACGTAGTCTTCGTTGGTACTGCTTTTTTGAACAACAAACCAATGACAGATAATCTCTTGTTCGTTACATAGATTCATATTTCTTAAATTGTCAAGAAAATTATAAGAAACATCTCCATAACAAGAACAATATTCAAAAATCATACGCTCATGAATGATTAAATCACTTTCTCTATTATATATATTTTTTGATATATTTTTTATAGTTTCAATTAACTGTTTAGAAACATATTCTTTTCTGGTCTTTATTTCAATTCTAGGTGCCATTTATATAATTTCTATATATACCAGTTGATGTACTATATATATTTTTTCTTTAACCCATTTCTGTGCGTCAGTTAAACCAAGGTCAAGGTCAAAATAATATGTCCCCAAAAAGGCGCTGCGCCTATACCCCCATGTTAAATTCTACTATTGGTGTATAATTGGTGTGCTATGTTTCCCTCATTTCGTTGTCTATTCCGTGCGAATCCTTTCCGTTTATGACACCGCGAAAAAAGTAATGTTTTACAAGTCTGCCGGGCAGGCCCAAAAAGGGGAGGGAGAGGGGGAAGGAGAAAAGTGCAAAAGAGAGGAAAAGGGAAGGGAGATCCTGCTTTAAGATCCGGTGTTTTTGTATTCCAACCAACAATTTCCTAACTTATCCGATAACATCAACTGTCAATACGTGCCCAATCAAAAGGGGTGGGGGGGGGCTTCTCAGCATGGTTAGAACTTAATTACTTTGTTTACCGGAAGTGAACAAGTCGACACGCTTTTTTCAAGTGATATCATAATCGAGTCAAATAAAACATCTTTGCTGTTCTTGCTCCGAAGCAAACACGACAAACATATAGACTACGAGCAGTCTCTCGGTCTATTTTTCACTGGTGTATGTTTTTGTTTACCCCTGGGGAGTGGTCTTGTAAATATCGGCATTGCAGATGTCTGGCAAGAATCGCAATCGCTTTGAATTGCGTGTCGGTCTTTGGACAAATCCGGTATACAGAACCTCCTGAGCATCTCTGCCTGCTAAACAAGCTATTACAGTTTGTTCCAATTCGGGTTTTAAAGTGAAGTTGCTACATAATTGGATTTTATAATTTTGATCTTCCAAAGTTTATGCCAGTAGAACACATTTTCTCCTAGATGCCTTCAGGATGTTTGTCTCTCACTAATACACGCCAGGATACACGCCAATAACTTGCTAATTACGGCTCAGCCAATCAGAAATTGGTGGACGCCAGCGTCAGCAGCAATGAACAAAAGGGAGTTCTTATAGCAGGCTTCTCCTACATCTCTCCCCAATCCCCCTCCCGTTTTCCCTTCCTTCCTATCCCCTAACCTTTTCGACGCCTGCTACGCGGGCTATGTTTTACTAACTATTAAAATGTTATGAAAGTATTAACCAGACAACTTTTCGCTGCAGTCCACTCAACTTCAAAATTTCAAGACTGAAATGACACTTGTTTAAAACTTCGCAGAGTCAGATTACCGAATAAACGCTCTAAAATCTGCGTCATTTTTAATTTGGACTCGTTGGAATGTTTCTAGTAACCGCTAACTTACCGACCGGCGTCAGATAAAGACTTTTATTCGACCTTTGAATGATGTTTTATTATTTTAAATTGCCAAGTAGTAGAATGAGTTGATTTTTTGCTTAACCCGGTTTTCAAAAAGCCGGTATATCTATTCAAGAACCAATCCCATAATATGCGATCGTCTGTACTTCCAGTTTAATTGCTTTCTTTTACAGATGGTCATATGGAATAGTCCTATGGGAAGTTTTAACAGTAGGTAAATAACCTCAGATTGATTTTTGCTATCAGTTTTTTGCATGAAGTTCAATTTATTACTGCAATGAATATACAGTATAGTTCGGGAGTGTCTTTTTTCCCACAGGTGATTCGCCGTACCCTGGTTTCCACAACAAAGAAGTGGCGTCTTTGCTTGAAAGAGGATATAGAATGCACCGACCCTTCCATATTTCCCAGGAACTGTAAGTTATAAATGATCTCTTCTCTCCCTTTCTTACGTAGAACCTAAGCATGCATATCCGCAAAAACTAACAACCGTAAGTTTATAGTTTTGAGTTCGCCAGGGTAAATCACATCTGTCAGTAGATTGATTCTTCGGTGGCTGGATGTTGTGTTTATTTGGTATCTATTGCTTTTGCTGGTTTGCACTTTTACGTCATAAAAATAAAAAAAAAAACAACTCAATACATGGAAAGTCTAGAATCTGGCAAATGAAAGAAGATAAATATACAACAAGCCTTGCCAAGTATCAGGTTTGTGAAATATTTCAAATGCGAGATATTCGGAAACACGTTTTACCTAATTTATAAAGCTTTGTATGGAAAACCATGTTTAAACCAACAGAAACATCTGATTTCGAGTTCTCCCTGTAATGCTTGAATTCTTCACTTGAGGAACTCATAGAAATCGAGGTACTATTTATTCTGAGACGAGGAATGTTTAGATGGCAAGATCTCCCAGATTCGGTAATGTTTTTAACCCACACGACAGCATTCCTCGCCGTCTGTAAATGCCGCGTCACGCAAAAGCCAGGAACTTCAGGCGTCATCTCTCGCGAAAGGAACAACCCTTTCGAACCAAAACTTTGTTTCTATGAGGGTATTTAGGTGCTGTTGTACCTTGTGAAAGTAGAAACTCAGAAGAATCGATAGTTTATTGGTTTCAATTTTGGTGACGTCATGTGCAAACCATGAATTAGTGGTGTTGTTGTCGCTTTGTTGTCGATATTGCTCCTGTTGTTGTTGTTGATCAATTACAGTCAACTCCTCTAGCTGTTGAGCATATTGCTACTTAGTAGAGTACGTGTACAAGAGCAATAAACAGGGACAGAGACCGTAAGCGCGGGGTCCACGTGGTTTCATCGAAATAGTCAAATGTGCCACTTTTAGCACAAATTGCGCCATCCTAAAAGTCATAAACTCGCGTGGAAACTCGCAAATTTGCGTGGGTTCACGAGTGATTTTCACTAGAATTGCGTAATCGTGTTGCGATTTTACTAGGGCTTCTTAAGGTGATTCGACCCAGTTTTTTTTTTTTTTTTGGGGGGGGGGGTACCATCCTACTTTGAAGCTGTCTGGTATCCCGAAGTAAGTCTAACCCATAGAATGGATAACATATAGATCAATCTACAATATAACTTAAAATTTTTGGCGATCGGAGTAAGTGTCACGTGGTTATAATAAACTATGAGATTCATTTCTTTATTTTAGGCATCGTTATAACAGATGGGTCCTTGCAAGTCAGCAAAACAATTTAGGGCCTTGTAAATGCGCGCGATTTCGAGCAAAGCAAACATATAGAAATTATAGTTTTCGCTATTCGTTGGCGTTTATCAGAATTTAAGAGTCAATCTCACGAAAAAAGCATTTTCTTAAAAATTCGTAATTTTTTTTTTCCTTTAAATTAACTACCCGGACTCTGAATTTCATGGTCATTGAAAAACTGTGACATTATCTTCTAT
>BOPM01001167.1:72189-88774 GCA_022179025.1 Porites australiensis
TCAAAAAGGAGTGGCCCCCCCCCCCCCCCCCCCATTTATGAACTTGCAAAGACGCGCAAGCAGTTCAAGGAAGGGGGTGTCTGTAAAACGTTGACCGGATTCCTGCGGATGCCGGATGTGGATGGAAAAACGCGGATAGGAAAGGCGGATGGAAAAACTGCGGATAAACCAAAAAAGTAAAAAAAAAACGAGAAATGCAGCTAGCAAAAAAAAACAAACAAACACAAAAAGGAAAGAAATCTTTCTTTCAAGTCGATGTCATATGGTTGGGCCCTTCATGTACAGAACGCTTTGTCAAAAGTTGGCACGGGTTACTAAAGGTTTTTTCCTCAACTGTTTTAAACCAGAAATGCCTTTCATTAATCACAGAAACAATGACGCTCCGTTACCCCTTCTTAGAGCTGTCAAAATGTACATGTATTGGCCTCTCTTAGAAGTTGGCCGAGTGGTAGAAAACCAATTTAAGTTGGCAATTGTCTTACTTAAAGCAAAAACCGAAACTTTCGGATTGTACTTTAAATATAAAACCGTTTCTTTTTAAATCTCTCCGGGAATCATTCCTTCTGAATAAGGTAGTAACTAAAAAGGAATCCAACTATTTTTCGGGTTATTCAAGACTAAATAGAGGGGGGAATGTAGCACAAAAAAAGTTGCCAAAGTAGGACTTGACGGTGACTAGCACTGCTCCACTAACAAAACATTGACTTTTCTTTCTTACCTTATTTCTTTAATTCTCAATCTTAACCAAAGTTCATTACATGGACACCTCTCTATAGTCTAAGCTATCCCTGGACTTTTAAGCGAGTAACTAAGAGGCTAAGAGGTGTGGAACCAATCAGTAAGAAGTGTAATTCTGTGATAAGATGCGTAAATGAACTGGAAACAAACAAAAATATGGCGGGAAAAGTGTCCGCCCGTGCGATAGAAAAACAATGAATCAAAGATATATTGGGAAGCAAATGTCCGAGGGTAACATAAACTTTACAAGCATTAACCACTACATGATAAACAACCGAAAACAAATTAAAAATACTCTTCAGCGAAAAATTTCTTTGATCCCTTTCTCCTTGGAAGCAGGTACTTTTACACCTGCCTTAGTTCGTTTACCTTACCTAACAACAGAGGCAAGCACAAAGGTCAAAATTTAACGAGAGGGTTCCTCACTCTAGTACCGTACCATAGACACTGTAAACAATATCAAAGCCCTGATACACCTTATTTAACCAGGAAAGACCAATAACACTTGCTGTGACTTTATCCAAAGTTTTACTTAAAAAAACGATTAAAACCTGTCATTTAACTTCCAAAAATTAGTTCTTTAACACAAGTAACAAGTATAATCCCTCAAACACTATGTCATCGTCACGAGCTAAAGGAGAAACCCAAATTCATTCTAAGACCCTGTTTACATGGAGATAGAACGGAGGAAACGCTTTTGTAATGTTGAGTCAAAATTGAAATAGAGAATTTTCAGCTCCACTGTGTATGTGTGTGCCTGTTTTGTTTTCATATCCGAATTTTAGCTCTAAACAAGAAGACATGTTGCTAGGCGATCGCACCTCTTATTCTTATTTTTTTAAAATAGACGTTCCACTCCTTAGGAACAAGAATGGAGTTTATTTAAGAACCAAAAGAGTTAGGGTTTTCTCTAGAACCACCTGTTGTTTTCTATATTATTTTTATGCCCTCTGTAATACTTTCTGCTGAGTCAAGTAAAAAGATTGACGTTTTTGCTTGATAAGCAGTTTTTCGCTTGGATGCGCTTCGACCTCGTTTTCATGTTCTGCCCGAAAAATTAGTACGATTTCGCAATCGCTTGCCTCCTTTTTCCTTCTTTTGAAGCAAAGATTTTTCAGTTGACCTCTGTGCCTTGTTTTTGTTTATAATCGATTTTTAGCCCAAATAATTTCTACCTGGAGTTATGAAAACCGGGTCTGCAAACATTTTGTAATTTTTCGCAACTTCCCCTGTCTAATAGCTTCACATATGTTTACTGTGTTGTTTGCTTGTGTCGTTTTTTTTTTTGCTTGTTTTTTGGCTAGGGATTTGTGTAGAAGTTGATGTAGACAGAATTATTATCTTACCCCCCTCCCCCGATTTTTTTCCTTACTCACAATTCTTTCTTTAATACAAGTGACAGTTATTTGATATCAGAGTCCGCTAAAACCTAATTTCGGTGCCGTTTAGCAGTTAAGTTTTATATATTGGTCACCTTGAGAAAAGTTTCCCGGAGA
Organism: Porites australiensis; assembly: GCA_022179025.1. Lineage (NCBI taxonomy): Eukaryota > Metazoa > Cnidaria > Anthozoa > Scleractinia > Poritidae > Porites > Porites australiensis. The sequence goes on from BOPM01001167.1 coordinate 74,424, forward strand.
GCATCATGCAAAGCTCTGAGAGTGGAGCATTGTAGGCTTAATTCAAGGTAAGAGATTTAAATTTAGACCGTTAAAGCTATAAATGGATACAAATGTTGCTAGTTTTATCGAAATGTTTGTTCACCCGATGATATGAATGACAACGACACGTGAGAAAAAAATAATTCATTTTCAGATTTTCCATTCTGACTGAATGCTGGGCTGATAATCCTAAAGAACGCCCGTCTTTCAAGTGGATCTGTGCTGCTGTTAAGAGATTAATCAAAGACCAGAAGGTAGAGAGGACATATAAAATTAACTGTGTAAAGACAAACCCGTTTTAAGTCACTTTTTAAAAAAATTCCAGGAACCACACTATCGAGACCAGCGTCGGGAAGGAAAGACTGCGTGCGGGTTGAGGGTTTTTCTTTGTTTTGTATTTTTTTTTTCATATGAGAACAACCATTTAGCTGCCATTTGTTACCCTATTCTAAATTACCGAATCTCGGAATCATTTTTCCATCCGTCAATCTTTGAACACCTTCATTTAAACCCGTACAAATCACCATAAGCGATACTATACAGGGACCCTTAAGATGCTGTCTCAGTAAAAACCGCCCACTCAAATTGCGTGAAAAATTAAAGTCGTATGTCAAAACTTTGCTGCTACCAAATGACCCTTGACTAAAAAAAATACCTATTCACTTGCAAACTGTGGAAAAATATTTCACAAGTGAGCGAAACTCTGGAAGGTGAAAGGCTTTATCGAGACTGTAACTAAAATTGGTTGATTTGATTCACAATAATATTTTGTCCGCCCTGGAGCGCTGAGTATTTTCTCCCTCCACGGCCACTTTGCACGTGAATAAAGTATTTTTTTAGTCAAGGGTCATTTGGGAGCAGCAAAGTTTTGACATAGGATTTACGTCTAATATTTACACCCAATTGTTGCCCTAGGGGCAACAAGTCTTTAGGGAGAGCCTTTTCAATTTTGTTTTTGACCAAGACCAATACAATGCAATGCAATACAATAACTACATAATTAGTTGCACCGTAGTAGTATAGGAGGGATGTTTTAGTCCCCTTTTTTGGGCAGGAATTTCATTAACTTGGGCAGGAATTTCATTAACTTGGGCAGGAATACATTAACTAGGTGACGTCATAGGCTATTGTCCTGATCTCATGAATAAAATGCGCAGGGATGCCATTAAGATAAGGTCATGTGCTATTTTTAGTTGGTTTAGGATTTCTAGTTACTTAAAGGTCGATAACCGTCTTTTTTTTCGATTGGTTAGTTAGAAAACAAGAAACGTTTTTATTGGTTAATTCATACTGTCTGAGGAGTAAAGACAAACTAGCTCTTGCCATATTTCCTGCTGCTGTGACTGTCCTAGTTCCGGTTCACTGACTTTTGGCGGGCAAATCGTGCATATTAATGAGGGCAAAGACAAACTAGCTCTTTTTAGCACCAAACGCAATGTTTTACTTACCCCACACCCCTCTTATTCTTACGCAATTGATTTACTTTCCCTTTTTGATTTTACTCTTTATTTTAAATTTCCCTCCACCACCACCACCGCCACCACATTTCTATTGTTTTCCCTCCAACACCGCCACCACATTTCTATTGTTCCCCCCCCACGACCACCACCACCGCCGCCATTGAAACATATTGAAACAATAGAAATGTGGTGGCGGCGGCGGTGGTGGTGGTGGTGGAGGAAAAACAATAGAAATGTGGTGGCGGTGGTGGTGGAGGGAAATTAAAAATAAATAAATAAATAGTAAAATCAAAAAGGGAAAATAAATCAATTGCGTAAGAATAAGAGGGGTGTGGGGTAAGTAAAAGATAGATGTGGATGTCCGTAGAGAAGAAGCCCAAAAATAACCTTAAGGTCAGAATTAAGATCATTGAAAAGTGTGGAAGTACGGTAGGCCAATCTGCGTTTCCCAAAGTTGCTATGTGGGTATGGCACTATTAAAGGGTCATAAAAGAAGGCTCTTTTAAAATGGCCCAGAGGTCCACGTGAAGCGGAAAGGAGTTGAAATATATTTTAGGGGCATTTGGGAGCACAATTTCCCCGTATTTAGTAAGATCACAAACGGAGATCCACTGTAGTTTTGAGAATAAGGAAATAGACGCCTAAAGGGTGGTTTTCAATAGCGACGGGGTCAGAAGCGGAGTCGTAAGAGCGCTTATGGCTTAGTGAAAATCAAAAATCGGAGTCGTAATTGGAGTCATAAGTGAGGCGGAATCGGAGTCAGAAGAATCAGAACGTTTCCATCTCTTCCGACTACGACTCTGTTGCTTACGTTCCGCTTCTGATCTAGTGAAAACCAGATTGTCGGAGTCAGAAGCAGAAGCGGAAGGATCAACCAATCACAATGCAGTTTCCGACTCCGACAATCTGTCATCTCGACCGTCAACGGTGGAGGTTGTAGCTCTTAAATCTCAATTCTCTGACTCAAAATGAGACCTGCCTATTTGATGTTCTGATTCTTGTGCAAAAATTCACCTCTATTCAGCTCGAAACGTGAGGCAGTTTTACCTGTTTTGAGCTTCCGGTTGTTAGTACTGCATTCAAATATGGCCGCATACCAGCAGTTTCTAAAGCACATTTACTGGAATTTTATGGAATTCGGCACCTCAGGGGCTAGAACATGGCTCAATTTCTGAGCTACTTCCAGTAATGAATTAGGTAGGACGTAGTTTTGTCAAAATCTGCTTAAGATAGATCTATTACGCTAGAGCTGAAGCTATTGCATTAGCTCGCATATACGTTCATACAAACGGTCATAACTTTCAAGATACCGAAATCGTACATGGGCTCTTATACATTCTTAACAAAAGATGATATATATTTTCGTCTGTTTGGCCTAGAGCTTTCAGCTAGGTCCCAAACTTCAGAAATAAGGTTTTAAATTAGGGTCCTTTTTGGTATTTCGCTCCAAAGCAATTAGTTGGGGTTATATTTTAGCATGATTTCGTCTTGGCAGCTACATTTAGCAAGTAACTTCCACTTTCAGGATATACTAGAGGTGTTTATTTATAAACAGACATAAAATTCACTGGTAAATGTTGCAAACAAAACACTCGAAAGCGCCGCAAAAAATGCCTAATTTTCAGTTCTCAAGACGTGCAAAGTATTATTCACGCGAAATTGAGTGGGCGGTTTTTACTGAGACAGCCTCTTAGTGATGCAGAAATTTCTCACCGAGAACAATCCTAAGCAGCCGCGTTTGCAAGGATTTTCTAGTCAAAGTTCATTCAAATAACCATGTAGTTAGGAAATTTAAATGAAGATATATGATCGTAATAATTGCAATTTAAGCAATTGAGAATAACCCCCCCCCCCCCCACAAAAAAGTTGGAGACTTCAACGGGATTCGAACCCATGGCCTCTGTGTTAGCGCTGCAGTGTTCTACCAACCGATCTATCAGTCCAGGAGATATATATTTTTGGACTTATGATGACGTCACTGATAATGGCATCTTGGGCCTTCAATGAAAAAGCCGTATTCAGATCGCTTTTTGCACCCAAATTATTTTGGCACCCTTTTATGAATCCCATGGCACAACTTAGTTGTGGAAAAACATAAGCGGAACACGTGAAACAACAGAAGGTGGCGTGCTCCTCAGTAACGCTGAGAAAAATCTGCCAAAAGTGAAGTTAACGACTGTGTTTTAATAAATTCTGAGGGGTCTTTGAATTCTTGCAAATTTTTGGTATGTAACATTCTTTATTTTTTTTATTGAAAGAATTACTGAGAAAAATTAGAGTAAGTTTGCTTGTTGAATATTTAAACAAAATCCACAAGCACGATACTTAAGTTCATATCCACGGCGTTTGAAAATCTAAGAAGTGTGTAATTTAATCGCCATTGCGGGTTCACTGTGCGAGCGTATTCTAAACTTATCCTTGGATTTCGTCTCTGTAGCTTGTGACCTTTTCGAAGAGCATACATCTTTTCTTAAGAGTCGCTATCGTCTTTGTGGAAAACAAATAAAATTGATGTTACCCACAAACAATCCTTTAAATGTCGAACATTCACCCTGCTCTCATATGCTCTGTGCGTAAAAGGCTTGTAGTCAGAATACAAAGCTACGCGAACCTTCACCAAGTAATCGTTTTTATGGAGGAGAAACGATGATTAAGACTTTCCATGTTGTTAAAATGATATGAACGCTGGTTTTCCAACGAAAATGTGGTCTAAACAAGCAGAGAATGGGGGACCGGAGAACAGCGAACTGACAGTGGCGTGGAAAGAGCAAACGAGCTTCAACAAAACAGTTGTCTGCAATCTACCATCTTATGCAAAACATCCAAGTGATGGACAGAGAGTTGGCCCTTGAGTGTGCAGAAAATCTGTCTAAGCAATTACTATTTTTTGGGCAGAGAAAATGTGCATACAGTACTTCAGTCAAGAATTTAACTGTTGATAACAGGATGCTAATAACTAAACATATTGAATTTCAGGTGAAGGGTGACATTGCATCCTGTCCTCAAAATTACAAAACTGCAAAACTGCAAATCACTTTTAATTCTTTCATCTTAAATTAGGACTGTAAATATATGGAAAGCCGTGTTTATAAACAAAACTTTCCTCCACCCAGAAATTCAAAAAAGAACAAGCAGGCCGGCCGTGGGACGTATACCATCCGTTACTTCTATTTTCGAACCGATTATTTGCGCTGAGATTGTGTTAGCGCAAATTGGCAAGACCCTTATGGAATGCGGGAATAAATAGGCTTAAACGTTCTTTTTAATATGGTCAATTAATGAAGCATTTGTTGCTGTTTGGAAAACTATCGCAAAGCCCCATTGCTAAGAAAGTATGGTAACCTATCGATGGCAGAATTTTTTTCCCTGGCGTCACATACAGGTTGTGTTTACCTTAAGCTTAGTCAACTGTAATGTTGGCCATCAAGGTCATCCATAAGGTGGTCAATTGACAGCTGTCAAACAAGGCATCCGCGGACCAGTATCACATGGCCGCTTTGAGGGCTCTGGTGTATATGTGATGCGTGGTCAGGTGTTTTTTAAAGACTTCCGCTTTCCAGTTACAATATATCCATTGTACCGCAGGCTCAAGTCTTAATTTTTTTCTTACAGATAAACAGACCATTTTGTTTTCCTAACTACTACTTTTGTTGCAGTACTTTCAAAACTACTAAAACTTCGACCTTTAAAGGGACTGTGTCGCGATATTGCGCGTATTTAAGCTGTGGCAGTAGTTGATTGTTTTTAACCCAATCAGAAGTGAGTAAGGTGTTCGCAAGCAAATAATGCAAAACTCCAGGAGAACTCCTTCTTTGCAAAGGAGACTTGCGGACGTTTTTGTTCGGTTTAAAATATATGAATTATTCTCCAGTATTCTTCAGATATAGGTTGCAGCCGATAAGAAAAAGATGTTAACAACCCTGTACTGCTTTGAAACAAGCATTTACCTAAGTGTATTTTACGTACCCACGCGAGCAAACAAGTCTCCGACTCACAAACACAAATAATTTGTAAACAAACATTACTGATCTCTCTGTTTGCACTATATACACTTAGAAATACCTGGAAATTAAGCCTGATGCGGGAACCAACACAGAATCGAATGAGACAAACCTTTTGCTTAAGATGCCGGCTGAATGCGCATTATTTAAGCAATAGAAAACGTTTTCCGTGTTTGCATAGCCTGATATAAACACGAGAGGGGTTGGGAGAATTCGAGACAGTTATGCAAACCCCAGACGAAGTCGAGGGTTTGCATAACCGTCGAGAATTCTCCCAACGCCTCGAGTGTTTATATCAGGCTATGCAAGCACAGGAAAAAAGTTTTCTATCGCCTTTATAAAATAACTTTCCCTAGAAAAAAATGGAAAACTCTTTGTATGGCACTGATTAAAAGAGAAATTCTTACCAGTCGCAAAATCCTGTCCACGAAGTCTTGCACGCGTAATGAGTTCTTGTTTTGCAAAAAGATGCTTTGCAAAATACGGAGTTTTCTCGCTTAAAATGTAAGCTTAAGCGAAGAAAAATTGACTCACCTTCTTTGTAACGATTTTCCAAATTTCAGCCAACGAAGGAATGGGTAAATAAAGTAAACTTGTCGAGTTTTGAACTCGAAAACTTTTTCAAATTTGGTGCTTGCGTGATTAGCGCGCGAAAAGCCAAACAACTTGACGTCACAACCATGTTTACATACTCTCACGCAAACACTGCTCTCGGCCAATCAGAGCGCGCGTACTATCTTAGTTATTTTATAAAATGAAATAAGCCACGCAGTCGGTTAGCGCGATGAACACTCTGCAAAAACAATGTTGCTCAATCGATTGATACCAGCTAAAAACTGGGGCGGCGTTTGAAAGCAAGTTTTGATAGCGCTTCATCATAAAACGCTTTCTTCGTAATGGTTGCCACATAACGTATAAGTATAAAGGTTTTTCTAAAAAGCACTTACCCATGGTGGTTCGTTGGCGAGCTTCTTGCGCGGAGTTCCGCTGTAAACAAATTCCTTCCGAGTCGTTTCCTCGGGTGTTACGAAAACGAACGTTATCCAGTTTAACACATAAAGAAACCAGATAATAAAAGGATCATTCAGGCAACAACATACATTTAAAATATCAATACATGGAACATTCCTAGTACTGGTATAAAACTACAGATGGGAGTCATAAATCGAATGCCTGTTAAAACGTTTCCTGTTCGATGGATTCTTTCCTCAAACCTCACTCGAACTTCCTGTACAATAAAAGATTGCCGGGTTTTTTCCTTTTGATTCCAGGAACTCCAGAGAGTAAATTTTAGCAGACAATCGGAAGTCATGTCGCAAATCACCTTCACTCGCCGCTGGTCTCATTTGTAGTCACATCTGTATCAAGGAAACCCTTTTCAAGTTTTCTTTTACTTATTTAGCTTTTAAAAACTATGCGGAAAAGGTAAATATGGCATTGCTTCGTGCACTTCTCCTCAATGACTTTGAATTTTCTCGACAGTGCTTGCACAAAAATACGAAAATGGCGTTTGAAACTTTTAGAAAGGACCAAATACTCTTGAATACTGATATAAGAGCTTTCTCGGGCGTCTCGGGGTCGACGGAAGAAGATTTTCAATAAAAACCAATCTTGAACAAAAGTTCGCCAGACCAGAAGTCAAGACAAGGCACATGCGCAGAAGCGTGTCAGTCCCTTTAATGTAAATCAAAACAGCTTACCGGAACCTTGATAATTATTCCGCCCAAACGTTCTTGTTACAGACTGGTCAAATTTTGACAGGTGAATTCATGCAAAACAATTTATGCAGCGCTAGAGCCATGTTACCGGTTGAACCGAACATAGGATTTTAAAGTTTTCAACTATCTAAAAGTACTATGACTGTCATGAGAAAATGAAAAACTGCCCTAGCAGCCTTGCTATCATGCAGGAATCTGCTGCTATTCGAACTTTTTTATCTAATGCGTCAGGTCGCGTATCGCTTTAAAAATACGTCTGTGGTTTTCGAAAGCTCGCCAATTTGTTGAGTTCATCTTAACCGGTGAAAGGAATTACAACGAAGATGGTGTGAACTGCGGAAATTTTCAAGATGAACTCAACACATTGCCTGCTCCAATGTATGTATGGGTCTTCATAGCACAGTTGGTAGAGAACTGCAGCGCTAACGCAGAGGCAATAGGTTTGAATTCCGTTGAGGTCCCGAAATTTTTTCGAATTAATTTGCAATTATTTAAATTGAAATTACCACTAAGACGATCATATATTCTTTTAAATTTGTATTTCGGCAGTTCACATCATCCTCACTATTGTTTAGATTGAGGATAAAATTCTTGAATGACGTATTTCGCTTCCTCTTGTTACATTTTGAAACAGGCCCACCTCAACCTTGATGAGTATAATGAAGAAGACTACGTCAATTTTGATATGATTGATAAAACACTGTGAGTGAAGTTTAAAGCCTGGACAAGTGCTGAGAGAACTAACGAGCAAATGCCAAGTAGTGCGAACTCTCAAACGCTGTTCTTTTCCTTCTCATGCTCCTCTTGCTTCTCTCAAAGTTGTTTATCCTGGTTCACATCATGTCCCCAACATTGAGGGGAAAAGGAGACACAAAAGTGTTCCAACAACTATGACGACTTAGCCTGTGTTTTGGACGAATTTTAGTTATGTGGCTCCTTGCAAGCTCTAGTGGTGTGAAAATCGTATTCGGAGCGATTTTCTTCAGGCCAAAATTAGGGCTTTCAAGGAATCGATCAATAAGTGTTTGTTGCTTTAATTAACAACATTCCAAGGTTTAATAACCTTTTTGTATGCATTGGGTTTTACGAGTGAGCAACGTACTGATCAGTTCCAACTTCGCCATTATTGAGCAAAAATGTATCATGCCGCTATGTTGCAGAAATGGGGAGTCACCATAACGAGTCACCGTACTTTCCAGGGCGTGGTCTAAGACCCCTCTGTTGTATGTAATGGAGTAAAAAGAAGAAGGAAGTGGTTGATTTGCACCAGATTGAAATTGCCAAGGCTTATATCGATTGATACAATTAAGACAGGTTACGAAGACTTTGATCATCAATCACTGTCATAATTTGTTGGGACAACCTGGAAATACAAGACAGACTAAGTCGGTTCCCAAATACTCACACTGCTTCCCTCTCCTTCCCCTAATGTTGGTTTCGCGGAATATTACTTGAGCATACCTTCTTTAAAATCCACATGAAAGGGAATGGTTGGAGAAATTCGCATGCGTTTCAACAATTATAACCGGGATTAATGGTGACTCGATTTTTTGCTGAAAGGAACTTAATTGAATTATGCACAGTGACCCATGTACACGTCGATTACAACGTATTAAGTCTAAGTAACGAACGGTAACGGTAAATGTCTTAATTACGACATTTGTAAGTTTCTTTGAATAATAATAAGAAGAAGAACAAGAAGAATAAGAAAAAGAAAAATATATTTATAACACCTATTTAGTAATAGATCTAGGTGCTTAACATAGTGAAAAAATACGAACTTAAATTGATAAAAATAGAATTTAAATTTCAATAAAACACATACAAAATCAAATAAATCTCCCTAATCACCAAAATTTTTTGCATGTGAAAAGGGAACATTAGCGAACAAGCTAATGTAGTTGCAAATGAACGTCATGTTATGTTTTCTTGCATTCCGGCTCTATGATACGCTTTGCAACCGATTTTTTTAATTGAAATTAGTGAAAAATATAACTTTTTTAAAGACTTAGGTGCAAAATCAAAAATTTTGTTCCTATTTAACAATATTAATCCATTTATTTACGAATCTTAGGCGCAATCATATAATTTCAATATAGAATAAATCAATTAATTCATTAATTCTTTTGCAGAGTAAGAAATACCATGTGTGTAAATGGAAATACATTAATAAATTGTTGTTGTTGTTGTTGTTGAATTAATGGTGTTGTCCTCGATTGATATGGCTTATAATTATTTGTACCTTAATTCCCACATTAGCACAGTAGCTCGTTAGCTATTTGTGGAATTTTATATCTCGGCGATATCTGGCGAAAAAAAAGAGAGAACCGATGTCACCATTTGGCGCAAGGCCAAATAAGCACACGTTGTAAACATTTTATAAAACGTTGTCGATTTCACAGCACTAGCCCGGAATATCATTAACAAACAGTTTAGCGTTGGAGCAAAGACACCCTTTTTACGCGCTTAAATGTAATCAATAGTATCGCAACCAAATAGTGACCTCCAAATCTAAGATAGGAACTATTCTGGACTGTATTAGTTTCCAAATAGATGAATTAATATCGTCTATTCCACTCTCTTGCAGATAGCTGAATTAGCAAACGCCTAAACCTAACAATAATGCTACATTAAAGCTATTTATTAATTATACTACTAAAATAATGACTTAAAAAGAAATGAAAGTGAAGAATAATTATCGTAGTAAATTTTTTTCCAAACCATTGGGTATCCTTTCAAACAATTTGATTTGACAATGGAGAGAAGTGGGAGGAACACACAGCGTTTCTCTTCATTAGTTCCTCAAGACTAAGCTAAAACAGGACAGAGACGGAGAAATAGATAGAATAACAAATATCAGTTATCTTTTACGCAAAGAGATGATGTAGGTGGTTATGGAAAGGACACTGAGAGTAACTGAATGAAGGATCCAAAGCTTGGGATAAGTGATAAGTACATTACGTTCTTTTTCAGCATATCAAAAAAACTCACAAAAACAAGCAAATTGCTCATCACCAGCGAAGTAAAAACGATGAGATATGTCTGGAAACCTATTCCTTGGAAAGAACTGAACTACAATTTGTATTCGCCAGGATACCACTAAGCTTTCGTTGAGTTAAATTGTTTCGTATCACCTAGATAAAATGGCACAATTTATTTTCCTGGCTGGCTAAATGTCGGATATTTTTTTTTTGCTGGCAAAATGGGGAAGAAAGAGACATTCCTGGCTGGGTACATCACTTTTTGGTAAAAATCCTGGCTGGGAAAAGCCCTTAAGGTAAAGATCCCGGCTGGATATTGTACTTTAAAATCTAGCTCTAGCTGGCTTTGGGGAGCGGATATAATTTTGCCAGAGAAGTTAATAGTCAACCAAAAAACAGTTAGTGACTGTTAAAATATTACTGGGAGCGATATCCAATCACTTTTGAGATTTTACTCGTTGGGTACTCCTGCAAATATGTTGTCTGCTCATGGCCAACTTTCACACTTTTTTATTCCGAGAAGACATCCTGTTCAAGATGGTAAATAGTGAAATCGTATACCCTGCCTAAGACTCAAGATCCGGAAAACCATACCTTGTTCATGCGACCCTTGACACCAAGTGCCAGTCCTGAAAGAGTCATTAGTGAGTTAAAGCAACAGAACGGCAGGAAGAAGCTGAGAAAGGCAAAACTTTTGAGTGTCACAAACGTGACAAGGCTATTAATTGGGTGTTTTGTCCTGATCTTCACTTAACATTAATATTTCATGGTTGTTTACAAAAAGATCTGTTTAAAGGGTAGTAAACTTTGGCGAATGTTATTTTAACAAAATTATTGTCACACTTGTCACACAAGGCTGACCTTCTTCTTTCCTCTCCCGTCCTGTTGCGTAAGCTCGCTATTCAGTTCATGTGTGCGAAACTGAATAAATGTCAAAACAAGGGAAAGGTTAATAAAAACAAAACAAAATAAAAATAAAACAGATGGGTCACTGTACATGACAGGATGTCTCCTAGTTATGGTCGCAATAACTAAAGCACACTCAATGTTGTTTTCACAATTTTTGGTTTCCAGAGAGAAGCCAAGTGACAAAGGGGTTAAATGCTGGTGCTATCTTGCAGAGCCTTTGACATATCCGGTATTCAACCTCTTTGATAATGCTGAATGTTGAAGGTTTCATTTTAATTAACCTTGTTTAAAACTGAAGGGGCAAAAATGTGACAAGGCATAGCACATTGAGGGAAAAATATCTTGTTACGCCAGGTTTTTAAAACTTTATTCTGAAAACAGTTACAGCTGATTTCAGTGCTGTGTATACACCCAGATTTTTAGACATGATTCGACGGTCATGATTCGACCGGCATTCAAAGGTCTTCATTCGCCCTTCTTCTTTTGTGGTATGCTATTTGACAATGCCTTAACCCACTTCACTGTAAAGTTTTCTATCTTAATGATTACCTGGCTATGTCGAGAATGATCTTGAGAGTCAGCCGCATTTCCGTCGCAAATAACGAAGCCTTCATGAGGGTGAACGGCCCGATAACGCTTTCACGTCACTGGCAGATCCAGAAGCAGAGATAATTTGGGGGAGGGGGGAGTGTGTAAAAACATTTCAACCCTCCGGGCGTCAGCATAGTCTAAAAGTAAGAGGGGGCCCTTCCCCCTGGCCCCTTCCCTGGATGCACCACTGCACACTGCTAACAAACAATCTGAGTCCACTGTCCACTAAGAGTGACCAATGAGCTCTAATTGTGGCAATATCAAGCATTACAGAAAATACGAGACACATACCTTGAGTGGCGACACCTTCAGTTATTTCATTTATCCCAATGTTTTACGGGAGGTCGACAATCTTTTCAAGAAGACATTCAAGCCCCCCAAGGGATTTTTTCCCCTTTCTGCCGAATTTGAGGTCTTTCTAAAATACAACCTGCCTGAGTATATCCGCGATCATCGCAAATACATTACTAGCGTGCGCGCATACGAAGCGGTAACTAAAATTATTATGGATTTGGAAAAATGTTCTTATGAAAAGGCAACAGCAATCGGTTTGGGGGAAGAGCTCCCAACCAGTACTCCATACGGGATTCCCTGGCAAACGCTAATCGAGGAGCGAGACCAAAGAAGAGAGACCATCCGAAAACAGGAAGAGAACGAAAGTAGAAAGTCGAAAAGAAGCAGAAGACACCGAGAAAACTAAGAAAAACTGTACCATGCCACAATTAAAGCTGCGTTCTTAATGGCACTGAGAACATGCAGCCCTTCTAAACCACACTTAAACTGCACTGTTCGCGTTTGGTTGAGATGGGTGTAACTGAGCATTGAGAAGAGCTAATCGTACAGTAAGGTTTACATTACAACTGTTTTTGCAATGATTGAAATGTCACATGATAAGTTCTTCCACCGAGGAAATGCTCACACGAGCTTCTAGTCTTAGTAAATATACGTTGTCTGTCTTGCCGTTTCTCACAGTAAACGTGTTGAGATGGTTGTAAAGGGCATTGAGACGAGTTAATTGTTCAGTGGGGTTTACATTAAAGGTGTTTTTGCAACTATTGAAATGTCACGCGACACGTTATTCCACACCGGAAACGCTTACATGTGCGTCTAGTCTTGGAAAATGTACGATGTTCGTGTTGCCGTTTCACAGAGTAAACGTATTGAGATGGGTCTAAAGAGGATTTTGGTGAGTTAATCGTACAGTGAGGTTTGTATTAGAATTTTTTAGGAAGAATTGAAATGTCACGTGACAAGTTATTCCATACAGGAAACGCTCATAAGAGCTTCAAGTCTTGGCAAAGTTACGTTGTTCGTTTTGCCGTTTCACACAGTAAACGTATTGAGATGGGTCTAAGGGGAATTGAGATGAGTTAATCCTACAGTGGGGTTTAAATTTAAACCGGTTGTGCGATAATTGAAATGTCACGTGACAAGTTATTCCATCCCGAAAATGCTCACAAAAGCTTCTAGTCTTAGTCAATATACGTTGTTCGTGTTGCCGTTTCACACAGTAAACGTGCTGAGATGGGTCTAAAGGGCAATGAGATGAGTTAATTGTACAGTGAGGTTTACATTAGAACTGTTTTTGCAATAGCTGAAATATCATGTGACAAGTTATTGCATACCGGAAACGCTCGTACGAGCTTCAAGTCTTAGTAAATGTACGTTGTTCGTGCTCCCGTTTCACAGAGTAAACGTGTTGAGATGGGTCTTAAGAGCATCGAGATGGGAGTAAAAGACACTGAGATGGGCTCAATATACGGTAAGGTTTACAATGAAATTATTTAACTGATAATTGAGATTGCATGTGAAAAGTTATTCAACACTCGAAACTTTCGCACAAGCTGTAAGTGTTATTAATGTTCCATATTTGTGACGCTTTTTCTCGTACTAAACGTGTTGAGATGGATGTAATGGGCATTGAGATGAGCTAAACATACGGTATAAATTATAACAAAATTGTAATAATGACAGGTAATATGCAGCATTAAAAGTTATTCCGTAGGAAACCGTGTATGAAGAAACTAAATAAGAATGAAGATCAAATACTCCTCTATGGCGATGTCTCGCAATAAATATTCGTCATTCGGAGCAGCTGAACGGGTTTGAGAAACCTTGTTTAAGGCGAATGTAACAGTTCTCTTACCGGTTCTTATAAATAATGTGAATATTTCTCGCTTAAATCGAATTGGCAGACAACTTTAACCGGTGGAATTGACAGCCGGCGAATTGGCAGTGAATTGGCAGACAACTTCAGCTTGACCAAAACAGGCTGAAGTTGTCTGCCAATTCACTGCCAATTCGCCGGCTGCCAATTCGACAGGCTGAAGTTGTCTGCCAATTCGATTTAAGCGAGAAATATTCACATTATTTATAAGAACCAGTAAGAGAACTGTTACATTCGCCTTAAACAAGGTTTTTCAAACCCGTTCAGCTGTTCTGAATGACGAATATTGGTATATACTTCATGGTAGAAAGCCATAAGTGCACCGGTAATATACACTCTGTGTATTATGTAGTATTGTGTCTTCTACCTAATAGCTAGTGGTAGTTACTAGTAGTTACTAGTAGTTACTGGTAGTTATTAATAGTTACTGGTAGTTACTGGTAGTTACTATTAGTTACTATTAGTTACTAGTAGTTACTATTAGTTACTAGTAGTTACTAGCA
>BOPM01001168.1:11781-24271 GCA_022179025.1 Porites australiensis
TAAGCAGGCTAAACTCAGTTTCTTTAGTTCACATTGCAGCTCACGGTTCTGCAGAAAGGGGTGAAATTCTGTTGTCACCTAATCTTGGCGGCTCTGAACCTCTCGAAGAGAAAGACTTCCTCTTGACGATGACAGATGTGTTGAATGCAGAACTGGACGCCAAGCTTGTTGTCTTGAGCTGCTGTCACAGTGGACAAGGAGAGATCAAGGCTGAGGGCGTGGTTGGTATTGCACGTGCCTTTTTAGGAGCTGGTGCGCGTTCTGTTATTGCCTCACTTTGGGCGGTTAACGACCAAGCTACTCTGGTGTTTATGAGACACTTTTACGAACACTTGGTCAAGGGGCAGAGTGCAAGTAAATCGCTTCATGAGGCCATGAAAATGATGCGGCAGTCGAACGACTTCAATGCCGTTATGTACTGGGCACCATTTATGCTGATTGGCGATGACGTCACTTTAAATTTCGACCAATGAAGGTGAGGTTCTTTGGGTAATTTTAGTTGAAAATGTTATTTAGTCGATAAAACGCACAAAGACAGTGTTAGAAATACCACACGTTGATAATACTTATAAGATAAAAAATAGTTTCGGATGAAGAAGATTAAAATGGAATTACTACGAAAAAAACTTGAAAATTTTTGGGCTAAATTTTTTAATGCGACAAATGTATATGAAATAAATCATAAATGAAAACAGCGGGAAATGAAATCAAGTAAAGAATGATCCTCGTAGTTGTGAACGCAATTTATGCAATATGCGTAAGAGAAACCTGTCCAAATCTGAAAAAACTTCAGCCCGGAATTTCAACGGGATTTCAACCCGTGACCTCGCGATACCTGTGCGAAGCTCTAACCAACTGAGCTATGAAGCCACTGATGTTGGGAGCAGGTAACAAATGACAACAGCGAGGATCATTCTTTACTTGATTAAAGTTTTTAAGTTGCAAAAAACGTTGTTGCAGTTTAGAGAAATACAAGAATTTTGTCTTTGAATGCTATTCCCAGTTTCTGAAATTAAGCCCTCCGGAGAGTGTAAAACAGAGGCTTCGGAAATATCGGAAATGACCTACCTTGGGGTAATTTAAGAAGATTTACCCTGAAGACCCTTATACATTTCCTTATAAAAAATAACAATCATGTTTTTTCAGTCACAGTGCAGCACATTATGACGAACTCTAGATGATGAGATACTCACTTGCCGGTACCTTTGTCGCTTGCAGACTGGGATACAAGTAAAAGAATAAAAACGAAAGCAACCAGGAACTAATGACATTTACTAATATAATGTCTCTGCATTCAGTAGCGCACGAATTCAGCTTCTCACGTGACAACCTTTCTCGAATCAGCTATATACTCGTAACATCCAGTACTACACGCTCAAATCACTGAGGAATCAGCTTAATATTGTTTGTTTTATCCATTTATATTTGATAGTTAGTCTTTTAAGAAGTGAAATATGAGTTTTTTGGTTAATTCCATATATCCTTTTATTTGCAGAGTTTTTTGTGCAAAAGCGTGTAAGGCACTATATTTGTTCAGTGTAAATATCTGGTCCTTACCAGATTCCGTTCACACTTATAGTTTAGAATAATTTTATACGACATAAACATATCTTTTCAACTTGTTTATTACTTCAGTTATGAGACTGTTCTCTATATAAGATCCACTCCCTGAGAGTATCGCGTCCGCAGTATATGCGCAGTTGAAACACAACTGAAACAGTTTTTATTAAATCATTTTGAATCGTAGTTAGTATTTGTAATGTTGGTTCAATTTTTAAATCTTTCTTGTAGTGTTAGTTTGTAACCGTATTTTAGCGTATTTTTCATATATTTTTGATCTTCTTTTTTTAGAGGACTCTCCTAAAAACCACCTTAAGGTGACTGGAAGCCTCCTCAAAAAATTATACATTATAGTATGTACAGGACATAATGTTTAGCTCGCCAGCGACATCAGAGCGGTGTTTATTGACACGACTAGCCACATACAAAGTAATGAAACTTTGCGCCTTTTTAGCTGTTTAAAAGACAAGGTCACACCAGGAAGGACAATGTTTTTCCAGTCCGAAATAAAAAGATGACAGTGTGTTTGTTGATTGAATATTCTCTGAGCCTTCAAGTCCATCCGATGCAAAAGAAATTTGTTCGACAACAATCGTTTAAAAAATCAACTGTGTCCACAGATCACGCGTAACCAGTTGCGTCCAACATTAAAGCGGCTGGAAACTCCTTGTTTGGCACTGTCATGTGACCATTTCGTATTTCAAGTTCTTCCAGTCTCCTTTATTTGTGAATTTTCATAAGAAAAAAAATGTGGGCTTTGAAGGTTGAAAAAGACTGTCATGATCCGAACACATTTTCATCACAGAAATATTAAGGCTAGTGATAATCTGTCAAGGAAAATTTTTAGTTTATTTTTCAGTAGATCACTTTCACTTTCAGTAAATTACTTTTCAATTAATTGTTAATTATGACTAGTTTACTGTTCTTATATTAAGAATGTACATTACTCTTTCTAATATTTCATTGATTTTTTATGACTTATTGTTAATTATGGCCAGTTAGTTGTATTAAATATTGTACATTTCTAAGTTGTTAGTAGAAAATGCGGGTCTTAAACTTTAAGTAATTTTTTACAGTCTTAAGGCCATTTCCGAGTTGCTCCAAAATTCTTTTTCAGAGCGAGGCCGAGTGCGAAGTTATTGATGTGAAAATGATTTTGTATTTTCATGCAATAAAACTTTTTTTTCACAGGAAGGGTTTTGCACTTAGCCTCGTGTACAGAGTGAGAGTTTTTGTATCTCGGAAGTGGTCTGTTACTCTTCACACCTCCAGCGGCTCAGGGTCCTTGCACTCATTTGACTGACGAAAATCTCTCTGGGATTAGATGAGCTATTAAGGGTCAGGAAACTATCAATAACCAAACACAATCTGACTATTTCAGAAATGACCCTTTCAAATGCCAGATACAGAAACTCTTTTATTGCTATATTGAGAAACCAAGAACAAAAATGGTCTGTGTTTTAAATTGTTAGTACAAAAAAAAAATGAAGATTTTAGCGTGTCTTTCGTTAGTCCATTAGAAAATGATTTAAAGCCAAGTTCCCAAATCCCCCATCTGAGAATCCCGTTCCAAAACAGAAAATGTTCGAGCCCCTACGTTCTAGTACTGGTCATATTACTTCTCTTATTCAAAGACCTCTTCACCCAACATTGTCTAAAAGCGTTACATTTAACAGTAATACATATCCATAAAGTATATAAGTATTTGACCTCCCCCTCCCCCCGAGGTAGTGATCTCCATAGCACTCGTAAGTGATAGGTAGGCACTTGCGAAAGTTTGCCGTTTATTTCCGGCAATATATCATCTTATATAAGATGTATAACGCCGACCATGGCACAACATACGAAAGAATTCTTTTCTTATAAGGTCGTTACAACCATTTTAGTCAACCCGTACTTTAAGCAAGAATTTAGGCTAGAATCTGCTTTTTTAATTAAGCGCAAATGAAGTCGACGTCTACCAAGGGACCAGACTCCGCAGTAGAGGGAAGAAGGCAAAATCCTGGTCAAATAGCAAAAAGTATCGGCGAGGGGCAGAGCGAGCCCCAATCCACCAATATTTTTGCTGTTTGACCTCGTTTTTGCCTTCTTCCCCAACTACGGAGCATAGTCCCAGGTTACTCTTTTATTTCCCCTTCCCAGACTACCTCTCGGCTCGCTCCCCGATTTGGTTTTCTCGCCCACGCTCATTTTTTTCCTTCTTCCTCCCCTTCGCCCCCCGCCCCCACCAATGCGCAGCCTGGTCCCAGGCTAGTCGACGCCTTCCTTTTTAGTCTCAAAATTAAGGGCTTAATCACTCTTGCCAAGCCTTCCATGTCTACAACGATATTTGAGGGTGCGAATGGTGTTAACAGTTAACTGATATTTGGCCAAAAAAATGGTAGTTAACTGATAATTGGCCAAAAAATTAGTAGTTAACTGATAAATGAAAAGTTAACAGTTAAGTGATATTATATTAATGTTAATGAAAGCAACAAAGTTTTGCAAACAGAAATGCTATTTTGTGACAATTTTCTGTCCCGCTGATGACCAGGTGGCACATTAACTGATATTACTATGTGCAAAAGGCACACCAGAGCAGTACCTGACAAACAGAAAGCGTAAGTCAAAGAGCTGGTTATACACAACTCAACGAATAATTTCGTCTTCTGATATTAACAAGATTTCTGAGTTCGGAAAATGAAAATACTGTTTTCACGGACCCAAAAGATCGTCAAGTCAAACATTACCCAAATACAAAAGCTGTGACTCTTAGCATTGTTTCTGGCTAAAAAGAATTTCTGAGGGTTCAAAGAAATCAGCAGTCTTTCTTTCAAGTGCATGGAATTTGTACTTACGAGAAATCATTTTTGTAACTGATGTTGGAGTTCTAACTATTGAGACTCTTTTAATAGAAAGAAAAGCTCTTTTTTAAACCGGTCTTAACGAAACAGTTTCGGCAGTTTTATTTCTTAAAACCCTTGGATATCTTTATGAGGCTTTTAAAATACGCGAATAAAGTACTTCTGTGAAAAAGGTAACATTGTGGGACGCGGAAGAGGATGTCGACAAGATCTGTATCGACGTAAAAAGTCTTCTGACAACGCAGGTGGAAAACCTACATGCGGTTTCTCACTTCAACACAAAACAACTACGCCCCAGACTTTGGAACCACAGTAAAGGAATCGCTTAAAAGAACTACGAGCTCGAAGAGGGCTACTGCACTCACGAAATAAAAGCCGAATTGTCCCGTGTCAAATACTTTCATGCCTTTGTCACCACTCTCAACTATGTCTCTCGATCCCATTGGTGCAAACAGTGATTGAATTCATCAATTGAATTCCAAAAATAATGGTCTAGTTTTGTTATTTAAGACTATATTTTGGCATTGATAATGTTTCTCGTCGTCTGTTGCAATGGATTGCAAGGATTAAATGAATGGATTGAAACTTAGGCCAACAACAAGATACAGGACATACAGCAACCATATGAGTACAAGACTGATTCCGATCAGATGGTGAAAGTGCCGAGGAAGGTGACTTTGAAGTAGTTTACAGCAGGACATGCATGACCATGTCGGGAAGATCAGTACGAGATCATAACTGGTGCGTCTGGATCTATGAGGCTGGTGTCATATTGATGGTTATACGACTTATGTTTTCAGTTACTAATAAATTGTACTAGTGGAAGAGTTCATGTAAATTTATTCCTTGATTTTATTAGGGCCTACCCCCAAAAGTGATAGACTTGCTGAGAGAGGGAAAATTCGGGTTGTGACGGAATAATATTCGCTGTAGGAAAGTGAAAATTAATAGCCAACCAAAATTAGTAGTTAACTGAGAATTGGATAAAAAAAATAGTAGTTAACTGAGAATTGGGTACCCCCATTTAATAGCACCGTCGTATTTCCCACAAACCGGGGTTCAAGTTTTTCCTTGCGTAATTTATCGCAATATGAGCGCAAATATGAAAGTGATCGATCAAAACCCAGAGCGATCCTAACTCAAGCGATTTCCCCATGGGGAAGACCTCTAGTGTGACCGCACCTGATACTGAGTTTCGTTTCGCACGTGCAACTCGAGGCCGCACGTGGACCGTTGCCCGCCCACAATTCACTTCGTGTTTGTTGTTCGAGAAAGACTGAGCACAAGTAATCAAAATGGCGGCTACCTTGACATGTCACTGAAAGTTAAGTTTGTCTGACTTCTCTTCTTCGCTGCTTCTAGTTGTCGTCGCTTCAGGAGGTTTCTCGATCATCTTTGTAAAGGTAGGAATGTTTATACTCAAAGATCTAAGTTGTATGCTATGAAATTATCTTATATAAAACAAGACGCTGCCCACTCTCGAATTGATTTTAAAAAAAGAAAAAATTCTGTACACGTTCTCTGTGTTTGCATAGCCTGATGTAAATACGAGGGGGCGTTGGGAGAATTCAAGACAGCTATGTAAACTCGTGAGATGAGAAAATTGATAAATAAGGTAAACTTGATGAGTTTTCAGCGAGTGCAAAACCTAATATTTTGAAATTTGCATATGCTTGCGTGATAATTAGCCAGTGCAATTAAGCAAAAGTTGCTAAGTATGGTACACAATAATCAAGTCTGTTTTTTACTTTTTGTTGAAAAACAATTTCAAACCATATGGATTTTACTCGCTTAGAATGCCAACTTACTAAGACAAAAAATCTTTAGTCCAGCATGTTTGTAAATATTTTCCAAGTCTAAGCAGTCAAGGAAATGGGTAAAAGAGGTAAACTCGTCCCTCACAGCAAAGAATCTTGAGGTCACGTACAACTGTGTTTACATACTCTTGTGCAATCATGCCTCTCAGCCAATCAAAGCTCGAGTGCTATCTTAGTTATATTATAAAATACAACACAATGCAAACTCAACCTACTTTTGACAATGCAAATCATGGCTTAACTACAGAATACAGGGCAAATTTTCTAGGTATATTCGTTGGGGTGGCTCGGTGGCTCGGTAGTCCCGACTAACGAGCCACCGAGCCGTCGAGCCACTAAACTATATAACCGCGACTGAAGCGCCACCGAGCCGCCGAGCCACTAAAATATATACCTATAATCTGCTATAATACATACTTAAGTATATGCCTTCCATGTCTGTCTTATACTTTTATGTCTTATATCTTTCTCGTTCTTTAAACACTTGTTGTGACTAGCGAGCCACCGAGCCACTTCTGTTTGAGACCTGAAAATATGGCCCTGTATTCTGTAGTTGCTCCCAAATCATTATAGACGTTTGCAAATCATAAAGTAACTTTAACATACATTTGAGAGAAACTGAGTTACAGTGTATGAGGCCAAGAGAAAAGCAAATGTTTGTGATCCCTGCTTGCTTCATTTCTTGCTTCCCCCTCTTATTTTTTTTTTATTTGTTATTGGAAAGTTGGAATGAGCACAAACCAACTCTTATTACTTTCAACACCTACATCAATTATTATTCTACATTCTTCTCGGGAGATACATTTCTGCATGTCAGACTAACAGGCGTTACTTTTATAAAATGAACCATTTATTGTATACTGATTGCCATTGATGTCAGTTTTTAATGCACCCTGTCTATTGAGATATATTGTACAACGGTCATCACATTTTGTTTAAAACATATCAAAATAACCAGATCTGTGTTTTATCGTAGCCGAAGGGGTTGTTACTGAACGTGAGCTACGTTTTGGCAGAGAAACTGCAAAGCCAAGCAGAGAATGGAGAGGAGACGCTTAGAATATTCATGTACCTTTTGCATTCGCTTCTTGCAGCAAAGCCAAAACACTTGCATTCACAAAAACAATATTATTCTAGCAGCTACGCAGGCTATCTAATCAGAGGTTTCATTTATTGATATTTGACTGAAGAACTAAAATTTATCCCAAATTGAGGGTAATAGTAAAAAAGTATTCGATTGGAAATAGCAAAAAAGCCTCTGCCCACTCTCCTTTCTTACAGAAATCTGTATGAGAAACATTGTTATAATAATGATAATAATTTACACAATGTACAAATGTATGATAGATAGATAGATAGCTTAGATAGCTTTATTAAGAAGTAAAATCATTGCAGCCCCTGGGCCAGCTGAAATGTGACTTACTAAATATACAAGGGAACTAACAACTACCTATAAAATTAATATATGATAACTACTATAAAAACTGTAAAATATAACCTACAGTAAAATACAAAAGGGGAAGTATCAACACCAAAATACTAATAATTAAGATTACTACTAATAATTAAAACTGTTCGCCGTAATAAAAGTGTTTTTAAACCTATTTGTCTTACAAATCAGTAGTTTGAAGTATCTCTGGCTACGGGTGCAATAAGTGGACCCGTTTCGTGGCGGCAGCAGATCATGGAGCTTGTGGCTTTGGTCCCTTACAATTTGGTCCAATAGAGCATTACTTAAGGCCTTCCTTCTCTTGTACAGTGAGGTGATGTCTAGAGCTACTAGAGCCTCAGCATAGGATAAGTCAGGTTGTATTATCCGCAACGCATGCTTTTGCAACCTTTCCATTTCATTTGACAGATATTGCGGCAAAGAATGATGAAAAACTGGGCACGCATATTCTAATACAGGGCGTATACATGTTGTATAGAAAACTGGCATATCCTTGGGTGGAACTTTAGCGCACTTTAGCGGTTCTAGGAAGTACAGGCGCGTCGCAGCCTTTTTGCATATAGATTCTACATGCGCGTTCCACCTGAGGTTGTCCGAAACTACCACTCCTAACAGCTTTGCGGACGAGACAACTTCGATTTGCTTATCATTGATAGTGATATGATCTACAGAACTTCCTGATCTAGAGAATGATATTGTCAGTTCTTTACATTTAGACTCGTTGAGTTGGAAACCATCAGCTTCCGACTGTCATACAAGTTCATCTATGCGTAACTCCATGTAGCTAGTCTCATTCTTCGATACTGATTTGACAAGAGTGGTGTCATCAACGTATTTCCAAAGAGTTGTGTATTTATACATTAATGTATTTATACAATGTATAGCAAGAATAGTTTTCACCAAAAAATGACATAAATTATAAAAGTTAAAATCTTTTTACAATTCACAAACAAAAGAAAAAGGGAAAATATACATTAAAAAACAGTGCGTGGTCCAATGTCAACTTTAACTTCCTTGTAGCATCTGGGTCTGACAACATGAGTCAATAGATGAGACCTTTCTTATAGTGTGATGTAGGAGTGAGTTTATCAGTAAAGGCATGGCTTTTGTAAATGGATGACTTGTTCAGCAACGACTTCAGAAGCTACATGCATGCATTGTTTGATACCTTTTACAGTCAGCTGCTTATTTCAATATACATGTAGTGAGAAATAAGGGTGACATGAAATAGTAGGTCAAGAAGCATGTTACTATGACCCTGATATCACTGCTTTGTTAATACATGTGATTGATAAAATTATCATTGGGAGATATGTGTCTCACTTTACAAACTTTCACATGTCTAGAAGATTCACCTAAATTCATAATTCACAATCTGCAATCCCCCTTCTTTGGGGAAGGCATTTGACCACTGCTTTGTGTTAATGCAATGGAAAATGTGAACAGGCCTGTTTTAAAAAGTCGCTTGGACCACATCCTGTACTGCAAAATTTATTTTAGTATGGGGCAGTGTAAAATGCAGTCTGCGGACTGACTGCAGACTATAGTTTTTAGGTTAAGAAAACAATGGGACTAGTTTTGTCGAGTGCTCATTTGCATGGTGAAAACAATAGTCTGTAGTTTAGACTGGTTACATTCCTTCTGACTGTCATTTGCTTACAGTTGAACCTCCATGTGCAACAGCCATCCCTAGTAAGTAAGAGACCTCCTCCCATAAGCAACCACCTATCCGAAACACCAGTCAAATATGTATAATCAGATTAGCATCTCGTAAAGGATCACCTCTGGTGACATGGTGGCCACAGGTCAGGAAATGTTTAGGGGAAAAATTCTCTTCAAGGTCAGGGGAAAATCAGGGAATTTCTCTTTGAGTCAGGGAAAAGTGAAGTCTTTGAAAGAAGTCAGGAAAAAGTGAAATTTTAAGAGTGCAATATTATTATTAATTTTATTCTGCTCCCTCTATTATTATTATTTTCTAACATCAAAAATACTTTTGTACATTTTACAGATGTGAATCATGTTGTATTATTAGAATATTGTTCATGAAATTGAATGACAACCTGGTGTTTGGTTTTAAAGAAAATCAATCCTTTTGGACGTTATGAATTATTAATTCATGTACACTCTACGTGACCTGCTGAAAGCATAAATGAATTAGTGAAGGGGATGGAGTGAGTTGAGGGTTGAGTCTATTATCAGGACTAATAATAACAGTGAAACCTCTATTAAGCGGACACTAAGCCGGGTTCCGAAATTAACGTCTTATATTTCCCTTTATAATGAACCCCTATTAAGCGGACACCTCTATTAAGTGGACGCAGACACTAAAGCAAATTGTACTTGGCTAATTTCTATTGTTACAAACCTCTATTAAGCGGACTCCGAACTGAATTGACAATAGTGGTATTGGATTACGTCCTTGAAACATGAACTGTAGTCGATTAGTGAAGGTACACCGTAAATCAAAACATTTAGCTGTCAATAAACTGTAGATTAGACTTATATCCGGTGGTATGATTGTCATCCGCGATCAAAGTCTTACACAAAGTACAGCGCAGCTTCCTTAGCTTTCTTAACAACATGGAACTTTATTATAGTACATAGGAACCGTCGAATATTAATTGCTAACAAACATTGCACAATTCTTGCAAACCTCTATTAAGGCGGACACCCTGTATTAAGCGGGCACTTGAGGAGGTCCTGAAGGTGTCCGCTTAATAGAGGTTTCACTGTATTTGTGAAATTGTTAATTTAGTTGGTCAGGGAATTTTTACAATTGTCAGGAAAAAGTCAGGGAAAAGTCATGGAATTTCAGAAACCTCTGGCTTTAGCAACCATGCTTGAGCGACTGCAACCACTTTTTAGCCTGACAGTTGTTTTATTTTTCCATTGTTTTTAACTTCTTACAAGCGACTAACTGATGCATGATGTGGTCTCTGATCGCTGATGTACTATGTCACTAAGCGTATACGAAGAACTATCACTGACATAAATATTTGTTCAGCAAAGACTTCAAAAGCTACATGCATGTGCATTGTTTGATACCTTTTGCAGTCAGCTGCTTATTTCATTATACATGTAGTGAGAAATAAGGGTGACATGAAATAATAGGTCAAGACGTGTGTTACTATGACCCTGATATCACTGCTTTGTTAATACATGTGATTGATAAAATTATCATTGGGAGATATGTGTCTGACTTTGTAAACTTTGACATGTCTGGAACATTCACCTAAATTCATAATTCACCATCTGCAAAGCAGTTCTTCTTTGGGGGAGGCATTTGACCACTGCTTTGTGTTAATGTAATGGGAATTTGAACAGGCCTGTTTTAAAAAGTTGGTTGGACCACATCCTGTACTGCAAAATTTATTTTAGAATTGGGCAGTGTAAAATGCAGTCTGCGGACTGACTGCGGACTATTGTTTTCAGGGAACAATGGGACTATTTTTGTCAAGTGCTCATTTGTATGGTGAAAACAATAGTCTGCAGTTTGCATTTCACACTGACTGTCACTTGCTTACAGTTGAACCTCCATGTGCGACAGCCATCCCTAGTGAGTAAGAGACCTCCTCCCATAAGCACTGTCCGAAACACCAAAAATTTTCCCAGTCAAATCTGTATAATCAGATTAGCATCTCGTAAATGATCACCTCTGATGACATGGTGGCCACAGGTCAGGAAATGTTTAGGGCAAAAATTCTCTTCAAGGTCGGGGGAAAATCAGGGAATTTCTCTTTGAGTCAGGGAAAACTGAAGTCTTTGAAAGAAGTCAGGAAAAAGTGAAATTTTAAGAGTGCAATATTGTTATTAATTTTATTCTGCTCCCTCTATTTTTAGTATTTTCTAATATCAAAAATACTTTAGTACATTTTACAGACGTGAATCATGTTGTATTATTAGAATATTGTTCATGAAATTGAATGACAAGCTGACGTTGTGTTTTAAAGAAAATCAATCCTTTTGGAGGTTATGAATTATTAATTCATGTACACTGCACGTGACCTGCTGAAAGCATAAATGAACAAGACGCTGTGTGAGCGTATATTTGGGCTTGGTCGTACTATGGGTATGATACTTTGAACATGCCTTAATGCAGCTAAAGAACTGTCATCATATCTTACCAGAGAGGACAAATCCTTTGCTCCACTTGTTTGCTGAACCACACAGCTTATACAATATGTCCCAATCCACAACAAAAATAGTGTCATTTCATGACAATGTTTGAAAATATGCACATCTTCAATGCAGACATGCTTGGAGCCAAATTGCAACATAGGACATAAGTGGTTACAGCCCGGAGAGTAAGGTTTATCTCAGCTCCACTGATACTGACAGATGTGTTTTCACACCCATAACTTTGTACAGTGTATTCCGGTTACTAACAAGGGCAAATAAAGTTCCTTAAGTCCAGTATCCACAAGGATTAATAAGAGAGTAAAACATTGCATAAACTGCTATAGGGCAGCACTGTTTACAGGAACATTGGTTACCATTAACATTTGATATACTACAATTTTCAACATTGCTTGAGAAAAGATGAGGTTCAAAGGTGGCAATATGTACACCTTTGAGTTTATTCCTATGCAGAGTCTGAAAATATTGTACTAATTTATGCATGGATGGTATTTCCAACAATACACTTCTCCCTTCATTATAATGCCACGCCCCTTTGAGGTCTGAGTCGAAAATCGGCTGTTGCCGGCATTTTTTTGTGAAAATCTCTCGGCTACACATAGTGCGCATTAGTGCCTTGCGCTGAACAGAGTTTCACCAAAATCGCGAAGACCCAATTCGAGAAATTCAGCGGTTTCCAAATT
>BOPM01001168.1:24281-74281 GCA_022179025.1 Porites australiensis
ATTGTTTTAGTATATACTAAAACAGTGAGATAATTGAGCACAAAAATGACGATTTTTAACTCAAATACTGTTGCCAACGATTACAATTTTGGCGCATAATGACCCGGGCGGCCGCGGCCGTCGCTTTTTCTTGCCGACAATTAAAACTTTTGAAGGCATTTGTTTAGCTCTTGCGGGGAAATTTCTTCAAAAGGAGTTGTGAATTCTTTTTGTATTTAAAATCATTCTTTAAAAAAAGATTATTAAATTTAGTTTTAAGCTTATTTATGAACAACTCAACTAAATAAAGTAAGGAAGACTGAAACTTAATTTGCATTTGTAAACAAAAAACTTTTCCACCGGTTTTATCGATAAATTCTTGTCAAAAAGACAAAGCTTTACCTGTTAAAACTTCCAACCCGAACATCGTCACCTTCTTCGTGTATTTCGGAAACAGCTTGCTTGATTAGTTGTGAAATTTCTTTGTTTGTTTACGGCAGCAAACCGGGAAGGCATTTTGCTCGCAACTTATGCGAGTTTGGCGTCGCTCGCTCGGAGGAACTGGAGGTGAATCAGTGAATAGTGCAGGATATTCACTGATTGAGTAGCTAATCAGAGCGCGCGAAAAACACTATCCACTGTTTTAGTATATACTAAATCAAATTATTGTTCTCTGAGGGGGATTGTTTGAAAGTAGCCCATTTCTTCCTAAAGGAGGCTCAGTTATTATTATCGAAGGCAATAAGTTTCTCAATTTCCATGGAGCGTATGACTAACTGAGTATTCACTTATAGCATATGAAGGGTATATTTCGTAACTTGCAGCTATATATAGGTGTCTAGTAATAAAGAAGGAAGTGATGTGGGACAAGATTGGATATACTGTCAATTAAGTAGAGGCAAAGAGCTGGTGAGAAGGGGGTGATGTTCAAGTTTGTCAAATCAGGATTTTCGGAGGTCCACTGCAAAACATTGTACCAAAAATTTTGAGTTGATTTACAAAAAAGGAAATATTTTCTTGCTAATAGAATTTTTATAGTTCTTCTTCCTGTTAGTGGAGGCCTGGGACTTGGGGTGGCATCCATTCGCATTATAGCCAATGCCCTCTAGGACTTTTGTATCAGCCAAGTGACCAGGCATCCATGTGGGTCAGCACTCATTAACATCCGTCGAAAGGCCCTTGAATCTTCGGTCGGATTTCGTAAACGTATGACGTCACGGTCGCCTCGTGGTATATAATGTATGCTTCTGCTTCGATCGTATACTGATTGGTCTGATGATCTGACGGTTTGTTCCGAGGCCTTGTCTTGCTTTTTCGATCATCCCTCGATTGATTCAAACAAGAAGATATCACTGTCCCCGTTTAAAGGATGTTTTGAAGTTTCAAGCCTCTTCTTGCTCCATGGGGTAAACTAAAGGAGCTAAATTCAGTGGATGTTACTGAATAACATCCTTTGAATGGCCCCAGATCACCAGGCTAGGTGACAATTATACATTATCACTCTTCTTATTGAATACATGTACGGTGTAGACTTGGTGTAAAAATCGCCATACTTATATTTCTCATCAGTGAGGAGAAGGATCAATATTGTTATTTATTTAATAATATTTATTTCTTTGTTTGGGCTTATTTATTTTATGCTTTGTAATATAATTTAATTAAGGTTGCAAATGAAAATGCTCTTTGGTTGGAAGCCATTGATACTATGGAGTCTTCATCTATATGATATCTACAAGTTATTTCTTGGGAAAGGATGCCCATCAGGTCAATGGATTTGTTCAAGATTTTTTAATACTTTTCTTTAACAGTACATTAAAATGAATGAATGTTGGAATTTTTAATTTCAATTTTTAATTCAAGTTAAGTACCCCTCAGCGTTTTGACTGGGCTTCCTCTTGTTCTGTCAAAAATGTCTTTTAAAAACTGAAAGGGGAGGGTCCAGAGAATGTGGAAATGGTATCTTCCCATCTGCATTAGCCCTTCCCTCTGTGTAAAAATCCCCACTCCCTGATTTCTTTGAGGTTTTCCTTGAATATTAGTTTATAAGTGCACATTAAAGCCTCTTCTGCTGTAATTGTTCCTTCAACTTCTTTCACAGTAAAGACATGTCATTCTAGAAAGAAAGAAAATGCGCTGTCAGTCAATTAAGTAGAGCAGAGGCCATTTAATTTCATGAAGCAAAAACAAACATGAAAGAGTAATTATTCAACAGAAAGATTGTTTATCCTTGTTTGATCATCAATAACCATCCCTTCTGTTTTCTATGTGCATTATTGACTTTGTGATTTTATCGGTGGATTGATTTTTAGTGCACTCTCGATCCTCCTTTTTCCCTCTATGTGTTAATTTGTTCTCTTATTTAGTATCAAAGTGTTGACCAAATTACTCTGAAATTATACTGCTTGTGAAAGGCATCTGTTCAGCCGAAGTGCCCCAGGCTGGAGAGAGGAGTATTTGCCAGCTATGATCTATCACGTACCTCAATGTGGATCATTGTTACCAACAAAAGATGTCTTTATGTACAATAGTTTGTAAATGCAGATTTTTAATAGAGAAGTTGTTGTGAATCCAGATTAGTGTCTGTTAGTACGAGGTGCATGTAAGCTTATAGGAGGTGTTTGTTAACAGAGGTTCTGTACAGTACCTGATGGAAATTGGGATTTTTTTCTCCTGCTCAAGTTCTGTGCTGCAAACTAAATGTCATGTACTAACGTTAATGCTACTATTTACAAGAGTAGTTTAACAACATGAGTGATGTTCTGAATACTGAAAGTTTAAAAATATTACTTTGTCAAACAATGCGAATCATATTAAATATTATAATCATTACTATTACATTATTATTGATCAATTACAATATTATAGTCACTGCTATTACAAATTTTGGCAATACTTTGCAAAATATGCTTGCCATGCAGAGAAACTCAGCCAAAGTGATAGTTATTTTCTTGAAAGGGAATTGCCTTTAATGGATCGTTTTAGCCTTTGTTTGAACAACTGCCTACTTACGCATACCCAACTGTCGATTACTGATTCTATGGACACTGTTAAGATCTCACAGCGGTTTGCTTGTGCCAACGAACAAAGCAAATGACATTTTGGGAAACTGAAGTAGGGCTATGGGCTAGGCTTAGTGTATAATGTGACCCCACCCTCCTCCCCTTTCTCCTGAGTTTCAAAACGCTGCGCCGTTTTTCTAAGGCTTCCAGATTTCTAGTGCTTTATCCCTGGGGCGAGGCTTCCATATGAGGGGGGCGGAAATACCGAAACTTTGATCGGCACAGGTTATTATTAAATTTTGCTTCCTTAGTAACTAAGGTAAGATTGGGTCAATGGCCCACTTTGTATGTAATAATATAGCTACTTCTCACCTGTGCCTCCAAAGCCTTTGCTTGCCATGTAGTAGGAAAATTTTACGGTAGTTTGAGTCTCAAAATCGTCGATTAGCTTCTGGGCTTCTTCAGCGGATGAAACAGAATATAAATTAACCTGGGGGGGGGGATGGGGTGGTGGTGGTACTCCCTTTAAGGTCCTATATGGGGAAACCCGCCCGAAAGGTGTACTTTTTTCATGCTTCAGGTATATGAAAGGGTAGGAATTTTACTTGTTGAAGTATTTTATAGGGTAGGGAAATCTGTCATTTCGGTCTGTGAAATGGCCCAAAGGGCCGAACATATGAATTTTATGACTTTATAAAGTCGGGCAAACGTTCTATTTTTGGATGGATTCCTGTGTAAGTGACAATGCATTGGATGCAATGTTCTAAACGAGGTGTGTAAAAGGGGTACCATTTGTCAACAGAAGTTATACGAAAGGGGTACCTTTTTAGTGAAAAATGGTATGTAAAAGGGTAAAGGTTGGACCTCGGGCGGAGCCTCCCCGTATAAACATTTGTTAACTACCCAACCACCCTTCCCACCGGGAAATTATCAGACAGCTTAGTACAAGGTTTGGCTTTCTCTTATTTAATACTGGTATACTTAGCTTTCTTTTGCTGTCTTTCCTTTTCCACTAGTTTTTTTCCTTTTGTGAATGTTTTGTGTAGCTGTGTGTGGTGTGGTCCCTGACCCTTTAATATAATCATTTATTAATAACCTTAGTAAGGCTGACCTATCTTTTTAGCCCTTAATGGTTATTAAGGGCACCCTGTACTCTCTCCATATTTATATCTGTTTTTTGTAACATGTAAATCAATGTAGGGTACTGAAATAAAGTTGTTGTTCTTAGTTGCAGTCATTATTATTCGACAGAGACAGACATTACCGCAGTAATTTTCTATTATTCCCGCCAGTATTTTGAAAAAGTTGTTAGATGGGGCAGCGGTTCATTTGAGTTTTATTTGCTTGTTTGTGTAATTCTTCCTGAATGCCATTCCATCCGGGGCCATTCAAGGGATGTTACTCAGTAACATCCACTGAAGGGACCTTCTCGATTCGCCAAGAGGCTTGATCGAGGCGAAACATTAAAACATTATTTCCAAACGGATGTCGTATCATCTTCTTGGTTGAATCAATCGAGGGATGATCGAAAAAGCAAGACAAGACCTCGAAACAAACCGTCAGATCATCAGACAAATAAGAGTGGACGATCGAGGCAAAAGCATACATGAGTCACAGCTAATATATACCACGAGGCGAGCGTGACGTCATACGTGTACGAAATCCGACCGAAGATAAGAGGGCCTTTCGACGGATGTTAACGAGTGCTGACCATCCAGGTGAGCGTCACTTCATTTTCATCTTGACGGTGGTCAAGAACGTGTTTTTTCATTCGAGGTGAGTTTTAGCAGTTTTCTTAACTTTTTTTAGCAGTTTTCCTTGTGGCTATTTGTTTTGCCGGTTGCGCGCGTTCTGGGTATCTTCGATTTGGTTTTGCTTTGGATCTCCGTTCGGTCAATTTCTTTTATCCTGCTTGCGCGTGTGCTTCGTCGAGTGCGGCCGATTGTCTTCGGTTCCTTCTTTGGTTTGGTTTTTTCCCATGGCTAGCTCACCTCCTACAGTTCTCATATTGGGCTTTTCATTTGTTCGGAGGCTAAGTTCCGACCTCAGGTCCCGTTTTGATGCCCGTACTGCAGTGCATTTTAATCTCTTGGGAGACGCCATGATTCAATTGCATGGCGTTGGCAGTCGTACTGTGAAGAAACTTCGCCAGCACGACCTTGATGCTGTTTCTGCTCTTAAACCTGACATTATTATTCTTGAAATGGGCACTAATAATCTTGTCGTCCTCTGGAGAATCAGCGCAAAACGCACAGCAGTCTGTTTCTTTTTTGCCTGTCTTAAGAAGGAAGTCGTTTGTAACTATACTTCTATGCGTAAAATTTAAATTGAAATACTCTCAACTGTGTTTCCGTAGTGCATACAAATGGTAGCCGATGGGTGTTTTCCCAGTTCACTTGTACACTTGAAAAAATATCTCCAGCAAGCCACTTCCCCTAGCTTTTCACTGGCGAGAAAGTATTTCTTTTGACAATGACCTGCGTTTAAATCTTTTTGCATATTTTCTCGGAAGAGAACAGGTTTTCAGCGGCTTCTTCCAAAGTAGTGAGGTTTTGATCGGGGGAACCTTTTTTTTCTATAGCAAACACTACTTCATAGTATTCCAGATAGTTCGTCTTTATATTGTACTTGGTAATAAAAGCAGTGTAGCTTAGGAAATTATTCTTTAAACTGTCAATAAAATCAACTGCTTAATACAGACACCAGTTAATGCAGACAACGGACACTTTTCTTTGTCTCGAGTCACATCTGCCAATTGCCTATTGTTTATGACTGAATGCAAATGTAAATAGTGACAATCTAAAAGAAATTGCGAATGACCTTTCAAAGATTTTGCCTACAGTTAGTCCACCTGGATGAGGCGCAAACTATAAGCGTCTGTACAAGGTAATAAAGGATGGACTCCACTGTCGTGTTTTTAGAACTATTCTTAAAACTGAAGGTAATTTAAGATTGAGGCTATAATAAACGATCGTGGGGCATGAAGTTTGTTTAGGATGAATTTGTCACAGGTACAGATAATAAATTAATCAACGTTTTCTGCTAAAATTCAATCATGTCAAACAAAAACTGAGATCTGTTTAAGTAACCGATCTAAGATGTCTTTGATACCATTCGGTCGCTTCAGGTTTAAAAAGTTTGACTTGGTCTTTGTTCATATACTGATGGTTTCCGCTTCAGTGAAACACTTCACAGCCAATGTTTATGAACCAAAGGCTCAATCAGATAAAACTAAAGATTATTTTTATTTTTTAGTGTAAGAAATTGAAATTAAATATTTTATTCATAACATTCTACGACTTAACGAGTTGTTAACGGTAAAAGTACTGAAAACTTAACTAATAGTATACTAATACCAACAAAAAAAAATTCAGGCTCTAGATCTACTTCTCCATTTTGGCTACGAGCAACACATACCGATGGTGAATGCAGAAACCTTCTTGTACTGTGATACATAAAAAAGGATAATTTATCGGTAGTGACAATGATTAATTCAAAATAATACTGTAATCATTAATTGAAAATGGTCTAGGACGTAAATGCTGGGTTCTATTTTGAAGTTTAAGTTCGTATTATTGCTTTTCGCTTCGTTGGGGGAGTAAAACTTCCCTAGTAACTCTAGGAACAAACAACAGTACAGTTAAAAGCGAATGTATTAAGAAGTATTTTTCCACTATTCTAGTAGATTAATGAAATTTTATTAATTCCAACTACAACATCTCATTTTTTCGAATGGATGATAGGCGACGGTTATGTGTTTTTTTCGCTGGAGCAATATATTTTGCGACTAGTAATACGAGGGTTTTCCTTCTCGGAATTTAAATGCTTCATGGATGTCTCAGGAAAATTCAGACCAGTATGTCTGTGGAATAAAAGCACAAATGAAATAACGCCCCTGATTGATGGTACAATTCGAATAGCTACAGTAGTGCCATTCAGTAACGCTAATAATTATTATTCTCCTGTCAGACTTCTTCATCGACTTGTGTGGTGCTACATATATGTCTTCTATCACAAAACCTTCCTTGACAGAAGTGAGTTAACCGTGCAAAAATCCAGCTCATCCAAACATATCCCTTTCAAAAGATTTATTCCAAGTTTTCTGCATGCAAAAAGAAATTGAAACATTTTTCAAAGAATAGTTAGTGGCATCATCCGTCAATATAACCTTCATTCTTGGAAGTTCATGATAAAAGCGCAGCTGAATGGCTCAAGAAGCCTCAGGCTATGGAACCTATGACTCATCATTGGACCTAACTGCATACCACGCTTTGCTTTATGCCACTTATCAATTCATCCATAAGAAAATTTAAGCATACTGTTTTCTTACTTCTCATTAGGTATTTTAAAAAAATAAAACCAAATGAAAGAAGGAAAGCTTTTTGGCAGCAGTCAAATAAAACCTGTAGGTTTAACTTCTTACCAAGACAAGCTAGTCTGAAAGAGATTCATTTTCTAAAAGAACCGCTACAATGATTGACAGAACAGTGATATATGATTGGTAGATTTTAATCCATTGTTTCTTATTGGTCGTTTTAATTTTGATTGATGGAGGAGTAGAAAGCAGTGAATACTTAATATGTTTTGCTTCAGAGTCTGCTTGTCATTTTGTTACAAAGAAGATACGTGTTCAGTTCAGGTAATTGTGCCATTTTATCAATGTATGAGGGTTTTGATAAGAATTGGTAATATCGGCTAAGACGAAACTGCTTGAAGACTTGAGGGGTCAGTTACTTAAAAAAAGTGAGTAGATTACATGTAGATAACAGTACAAAAAAAAGTGTATCTTAGAAACCTGTTAATAAGTGGCTTGTTTTGAGTTGAGGACTGTATTAAATGCGTCAGTCCTAGTTGGCCGAACAAATACCCAGGATATTTTAACTGAGAAAGAGGGTACTAATTAATTATTCTTTGCCTACAAACAGATAGCATTTGACTTGACTCCAATGATAATGAAGAAATGGCTGATCGATCCCGTCAATACGGGACAACTGATATATTGTAGTGAATTAATACTAGCGCACCAGAAAATATTTACTGAGCTTACATCACGATTCATTCTGGGCAAAGTTGAAAATGATTAAGGCACCATTTTATGTTAAAACCCTGTTTAACCTCCTCTTTTTCAGTTTATTTGAATACAGAAATTGAATTGAAAATTACCCCTTCCTAGCATTCGAAATATCTAGCTATATCTACCCTCTCAAAGGGAAATTTTAGGATTATCAACTGAACACATTGCTAGATTAAAAACACGAGTCCCGAAATGATCAAAGTGAGGTGGTCTTTCTATGTCAGAGAATGAATTGATATTGGTTGACTGAGAGAGTAGAACTTTTACAGGAACTCCATCGGCAAAACTTGTTAATGTAAATAACAGTTAGAGATCATTTAAGCCATTGATTTGAATAAGACTGGTGTTTTGAATTTTAGTATTCTACAACATTTTTGTCTGTCTATGTGAAAGTGCTAATCTTGCTTGCGTTATGCATTTATTAAAGGACAAAAATAAAGATGCCAACAGACAATGGCAGTCAAAAAATTTACAAAAAAGTGTCCGAAGAAAATCAGCCTCGTGCCTCAAACCATTATAAAAGGCTACCTCGTCCGAACAGTTCATCAAAAATGACAGCATAAACAGAGAGCTTTTTCTCCCTTCTTTACACGATGGCACATTGGTAGATTCAAAGCATATAAAATCAAATAAATCCGTATAAATTCATCAAAGTGATCGTTAGCTTAAGTGCTGGTGGGTTCTGTTGCAAGAATTGATATTGGTGCATGTTTCCGCTTCATGATGAAACAGTAAAACTTCCCTCGCGACTCAAAAAAGGAAAAATTTATAAACAAATGACTACAGTCATAACCATAAGTATTCAAAGTCATTTTCTTTTTCATATGGGAGCAGCTCAGATTTGCTCAGCGCTGAGCCACATTAGACACACTTGATAGTGGAAAGAGGAAACCATCGTCGCCACTTTTGAAAAAATTTGAGCGAAGCTAAGAGCATCAGGTTTTCATGGAAATACTAGCAAAGGAAAGGTGTAAGGAACAAATTTAGAAGGGATGCCACGTGATTTCGTTATCTGGGGAGACACGGCAAGCTATTTAATTTTCGCTAACCTTTCATAACATGAAAACGAGGCTGACAAGTAAGAACGAAGCTAATTGAATAAAAACATACCAAAAATATTATTCGAGTAGTCTTTTAGGTCTGAAAGGTATCTCACGTGACCAGTTCACAATCCTTTTTTGGCAAAAAGTACGAAATTTGGTTCTCCGTTTCCGACACTCTTCTTTGTTTTTATTTTTATTTATTATATAGACACGAGTCTTTTACTGGAAGATATACCACTCGAAAAATTCATAAAAATTACATCCGGGACCCGAGGGGTTTATTTTCCATAATCTCACACGTGAGTTTATCGATGACGTAATTTTGGTAATTTCCCTCTATTATTTATCGATGCCATTTTGTCTATATAATAAAAAGAACATTACACGGCGGCTTAAAGATTTGAATTTTATTTTCTCGTGGTAAAAACAATATTTTACTCACTCGCTGCGCTCGTTCGTAACATATTGTTTTGCCACTCGAAAATAAAATTCATATCTTCGCGCCACCGTGTAATATCCTCTATTTATTTTTCTTCTTTTAAAACTTAATTATTTACAGAGCAAAACAGAAATGATGACTTAAACAAATACTGCTTTTGAATACATATTTTTCTGTTAAAAATGGAATGAAGAGCATTCTGGAATAAATCTTGTCTCTTTTTGCGTTCGACGTACGAGAACGCAACCCCTAATTTGTGTTGGGTGTTCTGTGCCTTGTTGGGGGTCCTGTGCAGTTAATAAGGGAGGTTATTTTGAGATTGCATTTTCGTTTTCGTCGACACACATTTGCCTCACTTTGAAGTGCTTGCTTACGTTTTGTCTCACTTTGACGCGCTAACTCACGTGGTGTTTCGTGCGTCCTCGGCGTTCAGCTGAGGTCTGATATTCTGTCTTCGTAAAGCGTTCATCTTTTAAAACGTTTTCTGAATCTTCGTATAGCGTACTGTATCGATCTGTGTTTGCTGAATCTTCCAAAGCGTTCATCTTTCAGAAGTTTGCTGTTAAATTTTACTTTGGATTAAGCCTTCATATTTTTCAGCATGGTTCGTCAATGTCTTTGGAAAATGTGTGCGATTTATATACTGGTACATGCATCAAACCGGGTTTAGTTCGGCTGCCTTTGTGTCACAAAGTAAATCTATTGAGTTGTGTAGCTCGGTAGCCGTTGTCAGGCCACAGAGCAAATTTACCGAGTTGTGTAGCTGGGCGGCCGTTATGCCACAAAGTAAATCTACCGAGATGTGAGGCTCGCCATTTGATCATGACTTGTGATATTTTAGGCACCAGACTAACGAACACTTTAACTCTATGTTATTTATTAGGAAAAACTTATAAACCAGCCCACAGTAGCAAAACTCTCGAGTCACTGAAATCAACACGCTCAACCAAATTACTGGAAAAGTTATAGAGGTGAGCGGCACACACATTCCATTGAAGGCTTTGACAGGGTTAGCGCGAAATTTGAATTCAGATGTGAAAGCTTTTAAAAAAGTAAATTCAGTTTAATTCATTTTGTCAACAAGTTGCATTGATGATTGGATGCTCTTAAAAATAACAGAGAAAATTATCCGAACAAATGTTTTTAAAGAAAGAAAAAGAATCCCTCGGCCTTTGAACAACTGCGCCCTGTAATCGCGCCAGTAAAACAAAAGTTAAAATGTTCTGTTTACACGCCCAACGTACGCTGGCCACTGTTTCTTCCGATTACAAGCACTTGACACCGAACCATAAGATATCTTTTCAAAATCTTATAATGATACACAGTTTAAATAGAGGTTTCGTTGTACGCAACCCTTACGTTCAAAATATGCCATAATCATATTTATTTATCGCAAGAACCATCCAATCTCCCCCCTCAACTGTTACACGGCCCGCCTGTACGCCTAACAAACATATCGAACGCACTCTCCTAAGCTCCGATTACTCCTATTTTAGTTTTAAAGGTCTGTCAATAAATTTCAGAAGCATATATGATCGCAACTGACGGGAAAGAGCGTAAATCAATGAAATAACGCACACTTTCTTTGCTGAATTCTTAAGAGCGAATCCATGCAAAAATCGACCAAAACCGCCGATTCGTGGCAAGGCTCAAAAAATCAAAATCGCTCTTCTTTTGCAGACTGGTAGGCTTTAGTAAGTATACAAACGCTATGTAGTTTTTTCTTCGAAAGATCTGTTCGTTTCCAAGAAAAACGAAGAAAACCGTTTCAAGCCCCACCGTCGATTTCGCAAGCCAAAAACAGGGTTGAAATTCATCATGATTTGCTGGACTCGCGTTGCAATACAACCGCTCTAGGAAAAAAACTTATTGCTAACATTTTAAGTTTAACTCGTCGTTGATAAAAATATATAATATTTTTAGCATTACAACGGTCTGAGTAATTATAAAAAAGCTAAAGCGTACGGCTAACTGATGTTTACCAACGAAAGGTCGTTGAAAACAGCGACGATTTTCATCATGTGCCTTTTATCAGAATTTTTTCAGATTGAAGGGAAATACACTGCAGGCATCAAACGTTTATGTTATGTAAAAATTATTTTGGGGAAATCATTTTGAGCTTCTCAGAAATTATTTGAAAATTGTTTTGCAGACAACATAAAGTAACGCCATCTTTAACATATGCGTGACCATCGTCAGTCGATTAGGCAAAGGTCATGAAACGTCTGTCCTAAAAAGTATTGGTAATATTCACGCACAAAGTTGGAAATTTTAAAGTACTTACCGTGTTCTTTTTTTTTTCAGGTCTAGTTTTACGGCAAAATGTTCCCCGTTGCCATCTGTTAAAGTTTGCCGTTCTATATTAAACTCTTTTTGAGACTCAAAACCAACACGCATGCTTTCTGACGAATTTCGCTTAGTAAACACGTAGTAAACCCTCTCATCCTTATCTGTCAACAACTTTTGTCTCAAAATGCTGCTGGACACCGCAGAAGGAAGCGCCAATCTGAAGGATACAGCGCCCATGCGAAGGCTTTGTTACTCAGTATGCAAATTACTTTCGACAGTAATATCAGATTACAGCTGTCAAGATTTCGGGGCCCGGGGTCTGGATCCACTAAAAGC
Source organism: Porites australiensis (assembly GCA_022179025.1). Lineage (NCBI taxonomy): Eukaryota > Metazoa > Cnidaria > Anthozoa > Scleractinia > Poritidae > Porites > Porites australiensis. The sequence goes on from BOPM01001168.1 coordinate 36,441, forward strand.
AGGCGAAAAGCAAACGTAAAACATGCGTATAATATAAAATTTTTGAAAATGAAGAATTTAATTGGTAGCCTAAAATTCTGATCAAAGGTACATGATGAAAATCGTCGTTTTTTTCAACTACCTTCCGTGGTTGAACAACAGGTAGAAATACGCTTTAGCTTTTATATAATTACTCAGACTGTTGAAATGCTAAAAATATTATATATTTTGGTCAAGGACGAGTTATACTTACAATTTTAGCAACACTCTTTTTTTGTAGCGCGGTTGTTTTGAAATGCAAGTCGAGCGAATCATAGTGAATTTCAACCCTGTTTTCGGCTTGCGAAATCGACGGCGGGGCTTGAAACGGTTTTCTTGTTTTTCTCGGAAACGAACAGATCTTTCGAAGAAAAAACTACATGGCGTTTGTACACTTACTAAAGTCTATCAGTATGCAAAAGAAGAGCGATTTTTATTTTTTGAGCCTTGCCGCACTTTGGTCGATATTTGCATGGAGTTGCTCTTAATCCCCGTTAATAATGACAAGATTGAGGCTGAAGCTTTCTGAGAGATCACTTCATTTATATGGAACAGAAATCTCTGACGACGATAGAAAGTTACATATCACATTGTTTCAAGAGATGGTGGATATTATAAAGATTTAAAGGAGCTGTGTCACGAAATTCAGCCAAATCAGGAAATTACAAAATGCCCGTTAAATTAAGAGAAACATAAAAATAACTGCAAACTTTAAAGGAAGGTTAAAATAACATAACAGAAACAACAGATGCCAGGGATGGGCAAAACTGAAGAAGATTGAAACGGATTGAAATTATGGTTTTTGAAAACTGTTCAGCCTACCAGTTTTTCAAAGTTGATCCCTGCTGCTTGCAACTTCAAAAATAATGCTCAGGAGACATATTTGTTTGTCAGGATCTCTGATTTTGTCATTTACATGTAATTTCTTTGCTTACTTTAAGTTCCATAGCGATTGAGGGCGAGTAATTGGCAAAATTAAACAAAATGAAATGGACCGCCCTGACACAGCCCCTTTAAATTAATACAGTCTAACCTCTCCTTACGGACACCTCTATAATACGGACACCTCTCCAAAGCGGACAGTTCGTAAATCAATCAATTAATTTATTAATGTCAATACTTGGGATGGGGTTGCCCCGATCATCCGAGCCAGAGGCTCATGTATAAAACGCGTGACAACAAGAAGGAAGCTGATTCCACAAATGCTAACCCTTATAAGTGAAAGAATTGTGATAATATCGATTATTATAGGATGGTTGAGTGAGATTGTGATCGCTGTTCCTTAAATTGTAGCGCAATATACGAGGTCTGAATAAATCAGAAATATAGTCAGGCCCATTTCCTTTTAGGCATTTAAAAAGGAGGACAAGAGATTGATAGTACTGTCTATGTTCCAGTGATCGCATGTCTACAGCAGACAATATGGAATCATAATCTAAGCTGTTTCCGAAATTTCAGAGGAATTTTAAAGCATAATATAGTTTGCAGATTCAAGTTTCTTGTTCAAAGTTTTGTTAATCCCTAATAGTAATGGACTACAATATTCAAGGTATGGAAGTATATAAGCCTTGTACAGCATAAGTGAGATATCAGCAGGCACCAGCTTTCTAAGTCGTTTCAGAGCTCCAACCTTGGCATAGACCTTCCTTAAAACAGTTGATAGGTGGTCTTTAAAGGACAACTTATCGTCTATACAAACACCAAGAATATTCAGGAAGCCACTTATTTCGATAAAAGAGTCGCCAATATGAAGAGCAGGTTCATGAGAGTGCTTACCCATTATCATAGCTTGGGTTTTTTTGCTGTTGACGGACAAATAATTTGAAGCAAACCAGGATGAGAGATTCTCAAGATCTTTGTTAAGAGACAGTTTTAATGCTGAAATGTCTGTATTGGTTGCATAGGCGGTAGTGTCATCAGCATAGAGCCTCAGGGAAGAGAGTTGAACAGAAAAATTCGGATCGTTGATAAATACATTAAACAGGAGTGGCCCCAGGAGGCTGCCTTGAGGAACGCCACAATACACCGGTAGCCAATCCGAGAAAACTCCGTTGACCTTCACTCTTTGCTTTCGACCAGACAAGTAGGAATGCAAGAAGACAATTGCCTCCTCACCAACGCCATAAGCACGTAGCTTTGCAAGAAGCAAATCAGTGACATATGGAATCAAAGGCATTGGATAAGTCGATTGAAATGGAGCCAGTAACCTTTTTGGAATCTAGAGCCAGACACCAGTCATCGACCATTTTTACCAGCGCAGTGCAACACGAATGTCCACGAAGAAATCCAGACATATTAGACGAAAACAAGGGTTGAAATACGTCATAAAGCTTGTCCCAGAAATGCCAAAAATCATACATTCCCTACCTCTATAATACGGACACCTCTGTAAAGCGGACAATTGGTTCTGTCCCTTTGGTGTCCGTATTAAAGAGGTTTGACTGTAGAACAATATAAACAGCGATGAAAATGTTTTGTTAGTTTTCAATGAAGGAATGGTGTCAGAAAGGTTGTCTGGCCAGAGCAGTGTGTTCAGTTATGACACTGGAAACTTTTATCTTTGGAATGGACTTCATTTTCATGGGATATTTCCCAATAACTGATCCCTCAATTTTCTCATGAGTCCAGTTCAAACTTTCATCGAAAAAAAAATATAAGACCAACTATAGAGAGGGCTATAACACAGTCTACCAAACCATCCAACTTAATAAAATGACCTGTGAATTTTACAAAATCACTGTTTGGTTGTTTTCAATTTGAAGAATTAATAAATTAAATATCCTCGCGCGCTTTTCAAAAAAGCTGGTATTCTCTCTTTCATTGCCCCCTTGTACATTGCACAATTTCCACGCACAATTTCATTAAGCAAGAAGATCATCAAACAACGGTTTCGACTGGGAATAAGCGTTAGTTTGACCCGTTAAATGAGTAAATGGGTGACTTTCCTGTATGTACCAGCTTTCAGTATACCGGAATGAATAGTCTTCATCCGAATGTGACTGTGTACCTGGCCGTTTTTATGGTAACTGATTTCTTGAACTAGAACTTCGGGGAAGGGACATGAATAAGCCTCTTTCAGTTCCCAAGTAGAATAGTATTTTTAACAATAAAATCAGCAAATGAGCCAACGCAAAAGAAACCGCTGCGTGTATACACAGGATAATAAGAATTCTCAAGGACAACAAGTAATGCAGCAAGGCTGACATAAAATACTTACAGAACAGTTGACACCGATAGATCTTCAACTGAGTGCGGTCGCTGCTGCAGGCAGACGAATCGTTCTTATTAGGACCTAAAAACACGGTTTTTCTAAGCGAGATGGTAAAAAACGGAATAACAATGAAATCAAGAGGAGTACAAGGAAAATGCTGACGTGTGTGTATACATAGTTTCTCTACACGTTTTCAACCACAATTCCTGGAGCACAAAGGATAGAGCTTTAATAGCTTTTAATGTCCTATCGCATCAATAATTCTCTCTAAAATCACAAATTACAACGTGCAAAGCGTTTTAACACAAACAGCAGTTAAAGCAGAAAGTAATCAGATATTTTTTCAAAATTTATTGATTTGAATCGGGCTGATGTTGTGCATTTAGCCGATTCTACAACATTTTTGTCGGTACAGTCAAATCACTTTAATACGGACACTGAGGGGGCAACTCGAAAAGGGAAAATTTATAAACGAATGGCCAGAGTTAAGACCCTGAGAGATTTTTTTAAAATATGTAAGAAACTCAGATGTGTTCAGCAGCCACGTTAGTGATTCTCGATAGTGGAAAGATTAAATCATCGTCGCCACTTTTAATAACTTGAGCCGGGAAGAGTACCAAGTTTTCATGGAAATATTGGCAAACGAAAAGCCTCAGAAAAGTCGTGTTACCGTATTCTTTAATGTAAAAAACAGCCCTTGCCAAATCTCATAAACAATTTGCCTTTGAGCTAACTTCACATAGAGTGAAAGAGTGAAGAAAAGATGAAGAATGTCAACTTAGTTCAGGTAATGGTTTAAAAAATTAATTATTAGAATTATTAGCCTTACCTTTCTACAACTTATTTTAGCACAGATAAATTTTGAGATTTTGCGGCTTTCTCTATGCTCAAATAGTGTAATTTGGGGGTGTAGGGAGAGAGCAAGGTAATTAACTAAATAATAATAAACTGTTAAAGTAGTCGCCAAGATTGCTTACAAACGTGTGGTTAGGATGCCATTCAATGTCTTTTCATCTCATCCTTAAACATTATGGTGGATTAAGTGTTTTACTCTTTATCCTGTTTTAATACAACTCCATGATGGACTGATATTTCATCTACAGATGGGTAGAAATACAGTGGAAGACCTCTTAACGAACACTCCACTGAGTGGCCGCCGCAGACAGCTCTCAGGGTTTACCAGTTAGATTTTGGCTTTGTTTTTAAGTTCTCTCTTTCAGGAGACGTCTGCACACAGGCAAATTTTATCCCTTTGACTGCATTAGAATGTCGTCGCAACAACAATATAGCCAAACACTAAGAAACAGCTTTTTTCATTCCTAATGTTTTTTTTTATAGCTTGGCAATCTACGACAAGCGGCCATTTAACCCTTACACCTCTAGTGCCCGCATAGGAGAACCATTCTCGTAAGCAGCCTACGCTCTCCTAGGTAGTAGATGTCTGCTGACAAGAGCTCCCACTGTACATCTGGGTCGTTTTGCCACTTTACCGAATTGTAATGCTGTTTACTTACTTAAGCAATTTAAAATATCGACAGGGAAAATACCAAGCTGTTGAAACAGAACAAAATGACCGAAGACAAAGCAAAGAGGAATCCAGACGAAGCTGGAGGCAATGACAGCAAGGTATTTAGTTTGTTTTGCGTGAATAGCGTTTTGATTTGATCAGGCGAACGATACACAGATGACTCTTTAATAAAATGGGTACCTCCCCTATTGTCCTTATAGCGATGATTTATTTTATTTTATTTTTTATTTTATTTGCCACACAATATGAGAAATTACAAATAATGATAGGAAAAGTAGAAAAAGAAGTGGCGAGGAGACCTAACATAAACTATGGGAGCTTATGAGAGGCTGGGCCTCCTTGAACTACGGGCTAGAGCTGTTTACATCAAATGAAGAAAAGATGGCGAAAAGTTGAACATGGAAAGATTTATGATTGGTTTTGATATTTATTAAATAATTTAATCTTCAGTATTTTCTTAAAGGAGGAAAGGGATTGAGAGTTGATGACCTCGTTGTCAACTGAATTAAAAAACTTAGGTCCTTGCAAGAAAGGCCATGACTTCTTAGTGTTTGTTCGACAATACGGTAGACGGTAGGCGTGGGAATTTCTTGAATTGTAAGAGTGGAATTGTTGCTGTTTTCTTCTGGATATCGTTCAAAGGGAATTAAACTACTATTTTCAGAAGAAAATCTCGTTATTTAGGGTGACTCGACCCAGTTGTTTTGTGAGGGTACCATCCTACTTTTAAGCTCTCTGGTATCCCCACCTTTACTTTGATCGTAAGTCTAACATATAGCATGGATAACATATAGATCAATCCAAAATATAGCATAAAATTTTTGGCGATCAGAGTAAATGTCACGTGGTTATAGTGCCACACCTCTTTAGGGTCTACGTATAGTTCACATTAGTGCCTTGCGTTGACCAGAGTTTCACCAAAATCGCAAAGACCCAATGCGAGAAATTCAGCGGTTTCGAAATTTAGGTCATAATTTGTGTGAAAATGATAAGCAAACTTTACACGATTATATCTAATAAACTATGAGATTTATCCCTTTTTTGGGGATCTTTATATCAGATGGGTCCTCACAAATCAGCAAAAATCTTTAGGGCCTTATAAATGCGCGCGATTTTGACAAATGCAAACATATAGAAATTATAGTTTTAGCCATTTGTTGACGTTTGTCACCGTTTAAGAGTCCTTCTCACGAAAAAAGCATTTTCTTAAAAACTCGCAGCTTTTTTCCTTCAAATGTTTTCAGGGCCACATGCAATTGATTTACTAACTACCCGGATTCTGAGTTTCATGGTCATTGAAAAACTGTGACATCTTGTATAAGCCCAAACTTGAGTAGATATTGAAGATTTTTAGCGTTTTGGCTGAGTTTGTGCTTTGGGAGGTTTCTATTGTTTCTAGTCTGTCATGATACAGCATTCTTGTTCAGCACACGCGAGCAATGACCGCGCTTGGCTGACTTCCGAATGCTCACCATTAACAGCTGAAGAGGATTAGAATTTCGTTTGGAATCGATTTGAAATAATGAATGACAAATAAACTCCCTCAATCGTTACAGTTTTCTTTCTAGTGGTACCACTTGCAGAAAAGTAAAAGAGTTCCCTTTCCTGATCAATGAAGGAAATAATTCTGCCAAAAACCAAAACATCAATTCATTCAGTTAAAGAAATTGACTACATGTCTATATCCAATTGCCCATAACAGGACAGGAAAGGTTCAACGTTACCCCTTTTGTCAGCATTTCTAAAAAGTTGTATGTAGGTCCTATATCGTTTAACCTCTGTTAGTCTTCTATTAAAGCCGATACCGCATATCAAAAATGGTTACAGCTCTTGTGAGTTTATTAATTTTATCTGTCAGATTTAAAAGTAAGAAACGACAACAAATAACAGAGAATATAAATAATCGCCAGAAAAAGTCATGAAAAGCGGACCATTTTGATGCCCTGAATCAACAAAAAATTGAAAGGGAGGCCTAATTAAGCGTAAGCAGCGTTTAAAAATTCAACCAGGCAGAGTAATTTGACTTTTCAAGGTGGCTCCGTCATTAACACTGGAGCATTTAGCTGTGACAAATTTTCCGTTAAAGTTTTCGTTTTTGAAGCGATGGCTGCGAAACTTTGAAAGAGCAACATATATCATTCGGCAATAGTACTAGATATTTCGATTTCTGTGATGGTAAATATTTCTTGAGAAATTAGCGCTCAAAAGGACCCTACGGTTCAAAGAAAATCGCGTCTAGTAAAAAATTTTGCTGATATTTTTTACTGAAATTTCTGGTATCGGCTTTTATTGATATAATAAGTATGCCGGAGAAATTTCAGAAAAATCGTTGGAGCAGAAGTCCGTAAGTAAAAGTCGCTCAAAATTCAGCAGCTGTGAAATTGTTTTGGAATTTAAATTAATATCAGGTAGAAGGAGCCACCAGTTCGTATTTTTGGGACAAGTAAATTCAATGTTTGCTAATTCTTAAAACAAAAGCCGATTGCCTATCGTGCTATTCTTTAAAAGGTACTTTTTAGTTTTAGAAGCACTATAAATTGCTCCAAACCTTTCTCTGACGTCGAATGACTTGTTCCTCGACATTTTTAAAATACTCCTCGGCAGTTTTGGTTCAAACTCCTGCTACATACTTTTTGATATATTGCAATGCATCCTCAACGGCTTTTCCTGCTTTACGTTGCTTAATGGAAGCCATTTGAGCACTAAAAGTAAAAAACTGGAGTCTTTTTTCAAGCGCAGAATCAATCGTGCTATCAAGGAAAAAGAAAAGAAAAGAGAGAAAGCCAGGAGATGGAAAGAACGAAAAGATAAAAAAGAATCTCCGTAGTCTTGGTTTTTGCATAGTTTTTGAGTGCATGAGAGATCTTGTACGTTCAAAAAATGGTTGCCAGTATTTTACATTAGCACAGTAGAAATCAGCCTAATATCAAATGTTGTTAAATGAGTAATTTTCTTCTGTTTTTAGTCTTTCAGGAAAGATGACAGTACTCATGGACTAGGCGACAAAACCTCTAGTTATAACCTAGGAGTTGCAGCTTATAAACGCTGTGATTTCGCAACTGCCAGAAATTACTTCGAGTTAGAATTAAATGAAGCCAAACAGGCAGGGGACAAGCATAGAGAAGGCAAAGCATATACCAACCTTGGCGCTGCGTATCGCTCTCTCGGTGATTATAAAAAAGCAATCGAATTTCATCAGCAGTCTCTTAGTTTCGCAAAAGAGATTGGAGACCAAGTTATAGAAGACGCAGCATGTACCAACCTTGGCAATGCGTATTACTCTCTCGGTGATTATAAAAAAGCAATCGAATTTCATCAGCAGTCTCTTAGTATCGCAAAAGAGATTGGAAAAAAAGGTTCAGAAGGTGCAGCATATAACAACCTTGGCAGTGCGTATTTCTCTCTCGGTGATTATAAAAAAGCAAGCGAGTTTTTTCAGCAGTCTGTAAGTATCGCAAAAGAGACTGGAGACAAAGGTTCAGAAGAAAAAGCATATGGCAACCTTGGCAATGCGTATGACTCTCTCGGTGATTATAAAAAGGCAATCGAATTTCATCAGCAGTCTCTTAGTATCGCAAAAGAGATTGGAAAAAAAGGTTCAGAAGGTACAACATATAACAACCTTGGCAGTGCGTATTTCTCTCTCGGTGATTATAAAAAAGCAATTGAATTTCATCAGCAGTCTCTTAGTATCGCAAAAGAGACTGGAGACAAAGGTTCAGAAGATGAAGCATATATCAACCTTGGCAATGCGTATTACTCTCTTTGCGATTATAAAAAAGCCATCGAATTTCATCAGCAAGCTCTTAGAATCGCAAAAGAGATTGGAGACAAAAACACAGAACGACTGTCATACAACAATCTTGGTCATACTTTTCAAAAGCTTCGTGATTTCCCTAAGGCTGAAGAGTGTTATGAATCCAGTTTAAAAGTGTTTGAGGAGATGAGATTTCTTCTTCAAGAGAAAGACGAATGGAAAATCAGCTTTCGGGATAAATTAAAAACGTACAGTTATTTGTGGATTAGTCAGTTACGACAAAGAAAAAACAAAGAGGCGCTTTTAACAGCTGAGAGGGGACGAGCGCAAGCTCTCGCTGATCTGATGGAATCTCAGTATGGCGCAAAATCAACTCCATCAGCGTCAAAAGAGCAGATTGAAAGAATAACTAACATTTCAAGCCTTATTTCATGGCCTACGACATTTGTTGCGGAAGCTTTCGAGTTAATCTTCCTCTGGGTGTTGCAAAGGGACCAAGAATGGCAGTTTATGGGCAGAAAACTCAGTTATACCTTGGAAGATATGACTGACAAAGCATACGAACAAATTCGTGCTACTAAACCTGCCAGGTGCGAAGATCGTTCATTGGATGATCCAGACAACGAATCTATTGAAGATTTATCCGATAGGTATGCCAAAAAAAAAGAATATAAATCGTCACAAGCTGGGGGTGATGCTTTAAAGGAATTGTATGATGTGGTTATTGCTCCGATTTCACACTTGATAAAAGATGAGGAACTTATCATTGTTCCTGATGGTTCATCATTCTTGATTCCTTATGCTGCCCTTTTGGATCAAAATTCCAGGTATTTGTCTGAAAGGCTGAGAATTCGATTGGCTCCGTCACTAACAAGCTTGAGGCTGCTGGCAGAGTGTCCAGAGGAGCGCCATAGTACATCTGGTGCCCTCCTGGTTGGTGACCCGTGGATTGAGACTGTGCGCCTTAAAAGCGGAGAACAACTAAAAAGATATTTCCAACTCCCTGGCGCCGAAGACGAGGTAAAAATGATTGGACAGATATTAAACGTTGAGCCTCTCACTGGAAAGAACGCTACAAAAGAACAAGTGCTAAGCAGGCTAAACTCAGTTTCGTTAGTTCACATTGCAGCTCATGGTTCTGCAGAAAGGGGTGAAATTCTGTTGTCACCTAATCTTGGCTGCTCTGAACCTCCCGAAGATAAAGACTTCCTCTTGACGATGACAGATGTGTTGAATGCAAAACTGGACGCCAAGCTTGTTGTCTTAAGTTGCTGTCACAGCGGACGAGGAGAGATCAAGGCTGAGGGCGTGGTTGGTATTGCACGTGCCTTTTTAGGAGCCGGTGCGCGTTCTGTTATTGCGTCACTTTGGGCGATTGACGACGAAGCCACGCTGGCGTTTATGAGACACTTTTACAAACATTTGGTCAAGGGACAGAGTGCAAGTAAATCACTTCATGAGGCCATGAAAATGATGCGGGAGTCAGACGACTTCAATGCCGTGAAGTACTGGGCACCATTTATGCTGATTGGCGATGACGTCACTTTAAATTTGAACCAATGAAGGTGGGGTTCTTTGGGTAAGTTTAGTTGAAAATGTTATTGAGTCAATGAAACGCAAAAATGCAGTGTTAGAAATACCACACGTTGATAATACTTATAAAGAATAGTTTCGGATGAAGAACATTAAAATGGAATTACTACGAAAAAAACTTGAAAATGTTTGGGCTAAATTTTTTAATGTGACAAATGTATCTGAAATAAATCATAAATGAAAACAGCGGAAAATGAAATCAAGTAAAGAATGATCCTCGCAGTTGTGAACGCAATTTATGCAATTGCGTAAAAGAAACCTGAAAAAACTTCAAAATTTCAACGGGATTTGAACCCGTGACCTCGCGATACCGGTGCGAAGCTCTTACCAACTGAGCTATGAAGCCACTGATGTTGGGAGCAGGTGACAAATGACAACTGCGGAGATCATTCTTTACTTGATTAAAGTTTTTAAGTTGCAAAAAACGTTGTTGCATTTTGGAGAAATACAAGAATTTTGTCTTTGAATGTTTTATTCGCAGTTTCTGAAATTAAGCCCTCCGGAGAGTTTAAAACGGAGGCTTCGGAAATCCAGGAAATGACCTACCTTGGGGTAGTTTAGGAAGTTACTCTACTTGTTGTTTACCCTGAAGACCCTTATACCTTTCCTTATATAAAAAAAAAATAACAATCATGTTTATTTTTCAGTTGCATTGCAGCACAATATAACGGAAACAGCACAATATGACGAACTCTAAATGATGAGTTGCTCACTTGCCGGTACCTTGGTCGCTTGCAGACTGGAACACAAGTAAAAGAATAAAAACGAAACCAACTAAGAACTAATGACATTCACTAATCTCTCTGCATTGTAGCGCACGAATTCATCTTTTCACGTGACAACCTTTCTCGAATCAGCTATATACTCGTAACATCCAGTTCTACATGCTCCTATCACTGAGGACTCAGATAAATATTGTTTTCAAAACAGATATTGTTAAATTCTTAGACAACTAAGGAATGCCAGTCTTCGTAGATAACTTTCTTCACTTTTTTACTTGTGGCTTCCAAACCCCTTCTAAATAGAGAAATGGCGTATTTTGTTCCAGTCTTCGTTTGTTTTATCCATTTATATTTGATAGTTAGTCTTTTAAGAAGTGAAAAATGACTTTTTTGATGGTTAATTCCATATATCCTTTTATTTGCAAAGTTTTTTTGTGCAAAAGTGTGTAAGGCACAATATTTGTTCAGTGTAAATATCTTGTCCTTAGCAGATTTCGTTGACACTTATAGTTTACAATAATGTTGTGGGAGATAAAACATATATCTTTTCAACTGAAAATTACTTCAGTTATGAGACTGTTTTCTATGTGGTCCACTCCCTGAGATTATCGCGTCCGCAGTATAAACGCAGTTGAAACAAACACAACTGAAACAGTTTTTATTAAATCATTTTGAATTGTAGTTAGTATTTGTAATGTTAGTTCCATTTTTCAATCTTTTTTGTAGTGTCAGTTTTTAGCCGTATTTTAGTTTTCTTTTCATATATCGTCTTTTAGAGGACCGTCCTAAAAACCACCTTCAGGTGACTGGAGGCTTCCTCAAAAAATTATTTATTATAGTATGTACAGGACATAATGTTTGGCTCGCCAGCGATATCAGCGGTATTTATTGACACGACCAGGTAAACATTAGGGCCATTTATACGAGGAAAAATAAGACGCGTCTTAAAAAGACGCGAACTGTACCATTTATACGACCATGTCTTATCTAAGACGAGAACAGCTCGTATAAATGGTTCGCGTCTTATTTCTGTTCTTGACTCGTTTCCATGTGAATGTTGCCCATAGCAACGGCAATCCAACGTGGCGCGCCAAAAATTAACGCATGCGTACTATGCGTTCGCGTCTTATGTAAGACGCGAAGGTCATTTATACGAAGTTTTTCTCGTCTTAGCTAAGACGCGTCTTATCTAAGAACAGGTGTTAAGGGCTGTTCTAAAATAAGACGCGTCTTAGCTAAACCGCGTCTTATTTTAGACGAAATGTGCCGTTTATACGGAAAGTTCGCGTCTAATTTTTCCTCGTTTAAATGGCCCTAATAAGCCACATATAAAGTAATGAAACTTTGCGCCTTTTTACCTGTTTAAAAGACAAGGTCACACCAGGAAGGACAATGTTTTTCCAGTCCGAAATAAAAAGATGACAGAGTGTTTGTTGATTGAGTATTCTCTGAGCCTCCAAGTCCTTCCGATGCAAAAAAAATTTGTTCGGCAACAAGCGTTTAAAAAATCAACTGTGTCCACAGATCACGTGCAAACAGTTGCGTCCAACATTAAAGCGGCTGGAAACTCTTTGTTTGGTACTGTCGATCATGTGACCATTTTGTATTTTCTTCCGGTCTTCTTTATTTGTGAATTTTCAGAAGAAAAAAATGTGGGCTTTGAAGGTTGAAAAAGACGGTCATGATCCGAACACATTTTCATCACTTAAAGAAATATTAAGGCTAGTGATAATCTGTCAAGGAAAATTTCAGTTTATTTTTCAGTAGATCACTTTCACTTTCAGTGTATTACTTTTCAATTAATTGTTAATTATGACTAGTTTACTGTTCTTATATTAAGAATTTACATTACTCTTTCTAATATTTCATTGATTTTTTATGACTTATTGTTAATTATGGCCAGTTAGTTGTAATAAATATTGTACATTTCTAAGTTGTTAGTAGAAAATGAAGGTCTTAATTTTTAAGTAATTTTTTTACAGTCTTAAGGCCTTTTCCGAGTTGCTCCAAAATTCTTTTTCAGAGCGAGGCTGAGTGCGAAGTTATTAATGTGAAAATGATTTTGTATTTTCATGCAAATAAAACTTTTTTCACAGGAAGGGTTTTGCACTTAGCCTCGTGTACAGAGTGAGAGTTTTTGTATCTCGGAAGTGGTCTGTTACTGTTTACACCTCCACCAGTCCGTTTTTGTCCTAAGTGGGACCCCCGTTCCAAATAATAGAAAAATAACTGCATTGAGAAACTTGAACTTCCCGCCAATTTTACGTTGTGCGAAATGACGTCACGTATGAGACAAAATAGCGACTCAAGATCCTCGGGCGTTTGCTCGACGGACAAAGAAAAAAGAGAGACTGCTCGTAGTCTACCAAAATGGCGACTCAAGATCCTAGCACTCCTTTGACTGATGAAAATCCCTCTGGGATCAGATGAGCTATTAAGGGTCAGGAAACTATCAATAACCAAACACAATCTGACTATTTCAGAAATGACCCTTTGAAATGCCAGATATAGAAACAAGTGTATTGCTATATTGAGAAACCAAGAACAAAAATGGTCTGTGTTTTAAATTGTTGGTCCAAAGAAAATGAACTTTTTAGCGTGACTTTCGTCAGTCGATTAGAAAATGATTTAAGCCAAGTTCCCAACCCCCCATCTGAGAACCCCATTCCAAAAAAGAAAATGTTCGAGCCCCTACGTTCTTGTACTGGTCGCATTACTTCTCTTATTCAAAGACTTCTTCACCCAAGATTGTCTAAAAACGTTACATTTAACAGTAATACATGTCCATAAAGTAAGTATTTGACCTCCCCCTCCGCCCGAGGTAGTGATCTCCTTAGCTCTCGTAAGTGATAGGTAGGCACTTGCGAAAGTTTGCCGTTAATTTCCGGCAATATATCATCTTATATAAGACGTATAACGCCGACCATGGCACAACATACGAAAGAATTCTTTTCTTATAAGGTCGTTGCAACCATTTTAGTCAACCCGTACTTTAAGCAAGAATTTAGGCTAGAATTTGCTTTTTTAATTAAGCGCAAATGAAGTCGACATCTACCCTGGGACCAGACTCCGCAGTAGAGGGAAGAAGGCAAAATCCTGGTCAAATAGCAAAAAATATCGGCGAGCGGCAGAGCGAGCCCCAATCCACCGCTCAGCTCGCTTCGCTGGCCAATATTTTTGTTGTTTGACCCCGTTTTTTGCCTTCTTCCCCAACTGCGGAGCCTAGTCCCAGGTTACCCTTTAATTTCCCCTCCCCAGACTACCTCTCGTCTCGCTCCCCGATTTGGTTTTTTCGCCCACGCCCATTTTTTTCCTTCTTCCTCCCCTTCGCCCCCCGCCCCCACCAATGCGCAGCCTGGTCCCAGGCTAGTCGACGCCTTCCTTTTTAGTCTCAAAATTAAGGGCTTAATCACTCTTGCCAAGCCTTCCATGTCTACAACGATATTTGAGGGTGCGAATGGTGTTAACAGTTAACTGATATTTGGCCAACAAAATGGTAGTTAACTGATAATTGGCCGAAAAATTAGTAGTTAACTGATAAATGAGAAGTCAACAGTTAAGTGATATTATATTAATGTTAATGAAAGCAACAAAGTTTTTCAAACAGAAACGCTATTTTGTGACAATTTTCTGTCCCGCTAATGACCAGGTGGCACATTAACTGATATTACTATGTGCAAAAGGCACACCAGAGCAGTACCCGACAAACAGAAAGCGTAAGTCAAAGAGCTGGTTAAACAAAACTCAACGAATAATTTCGTCTTCTGATATTAGCAAGATTTCTGTGTTGGGAAACGGAAAATACTGTTTTCACGGACCCAAAAGATCTTCAAGTCAAACATTACCCAAATACAAAAGCTGAGACTCTTAGCATTGTTTCTGGCTAAAAAGAATTTCTGAGGGTTCAAAGAAATCAGCAGTCTTTTTTTAAAGTGCATGGAATTTGTACTTACGAGAAATCATTTTTGTAACTGATGTCGGAGTTCTAACTATTGAGACTCTTTTAATAGAAAGAAAAGCTCTTATTTAAACCGGCCTTACCGAAACAGTTTCGGCAGTTTCATTTCTTAAAACCCTTGGATATCTTTATGAGGCTTTTGAAATACGCGAATAAAGTACGCCTGCGAAAAAGGTAACATTGTGGGACGCGGAAGAGGATGTCGACAAAATCTGTATCGAGGTAAAAAATCTTCTGACAACCCAGGTGGAAAACCTACATGCGGTTTCTCACTTCAACACAAAACAACTACGCCCAAGACTTTGGAATAGTAAAGGAATCGATTAAAAGAACTACGAGTTCGAAGAGGGCTACTGCACTCACGAAATAAAAGTCGAATTGTCCCGTGTCAAATACTTTCATGCCTTTGTCAGCACTCTCAACTATGTCTCTCGATCGCATTGGTGCAAACAGTGATTGAATTCATGAATTGAATTCCAAAAATAATGGTCTAGTTTTGTTATTTAAGACTATATTTTGGCATTGATAATGTTTCTCGTCGTCTGTTGCAATGGATTGCAAGGATTAAATGAATGGATTGAAACTTAGGCCAACAACAAGATAAAGGACATACAACAACCAGATAAGTACAAGACCGCATGATTCCGATCAGATAGTGAAAGCAGTGCCGAGGAAGGTGACTTTGAAGTAGTTTACAGCAGGACATGCATGACCATGTCGGGAAGATCAGTACGAGATCATAGCTGGTGCGTCTGGATCTATGAGGCTGGTGTTATATTGATGGTTATACGACTTATGTTTTCAGTTACTAATAAATTGTACTAGTGACAGAGTTCATGTAAATTTATTCCTTGATTTTATTAGGGCCTACCCCCAAAAGTGATAGACTTGCTGAGAGAGGGAAAATTCGGGTTATGACGGAATAATATTTTCTATAGGAAAGTGAAAGTTAATAGCCAACCAAAATTAGTAGTTAACTGAGAACTGGATAAAAAAATAGTAGTTAACTGAGAAATGGGTACCCCCATTTAATAGCACCGTCGTATTTCCCACAAACCGGGGTTCAAGTTTTTCCTTCCGTAATTTATCGCTATATGACCACAAATATGAAAGTGATCAAAACCCAGAGCGATCCTAACTCAAGCGATTTCCATATGGCGAAGTCCTCTAGTGTGACCGCACCTGATAGTTTAAAAGTTTCGTTTCGCACGTGCAACTGCAGGCCGCACGTGCACCGTTGCCCGCCCACAATTCACTTCGTGTTTGTTGTTCGAGAAAGACTGAGCACAAGTAATCAAAATGGCGGCTACTTTGACATGTCACTGAAAGTTAAGTTTGTCTGACTTCTCTTCTTCGCTGCTTCTAGTTGTCGTCGCTTCAGGAGGTTTCTCGATCATCTTTGTAAAGGTAGGAATGTTTATACTCAAAGATCTAAGTTGTATGCTATGAAATTATCTTATATAAAAGAACACGCCGCCCACTCTCGAATTGATTTAAAAAGAAAAAACTCTGTACACGTTCTCTGTGTTTGCATAGCCTGATGTAAACACGAGGGGGCGTTGGGAGAATTCAAGACAGCTATGTAAACTCGTGAGATGAGAAAATTGATAAATAAGGTAAACTTGATGAGTTTTCAGCGAGTGCAAAACCTAATATTTTGAAATTTGCATATGCTTGCGTGATAATTAGCCAGTGCAATTAAGCAAAAGTTGCTAAGTATGGTACACAATAATCAAGTCTGTTTTTTACTTTTTGTTGAAAAACAATTTAAAACCATATGGATTTTACTCGCTTAGAATGCCAACTTACTAAGACAAAAAATCTTTAGTCCAGCATGTTTGTAAATATTTTCCAAGTCTAAGCAGTCAAGGAAATGGATAAAAGAGGGATGGTCTTATTTTTGCAAATCTTCATGATTTCCGTAAGGCTGAAGAGTTGTATGAATCCAGTATAAAAGTGTTTGAGGAGATGAGGTTCCTTCTTCAAGAGAAAGACGAATGGAAAATCAGCTTTCGGGATCAATTAAACACGTACAGTAATTTATGGATTGTTCAGTTACGACAAAGCAAGAACAATGAGGCCCTTTTAACAGCTGAGCGAGGACGAGCGCAAGCTCTCGCTGATCTCATGGAATCACAGTATGGCGCAAAATCAACTCCATCAACATCAAAAGAGCAGACGGAAAAATAACAAACATTTCAAGCCTTATTTCATCGCCAACGACATTTCTCGCGGAAGCAAAAAAATCAGTGCACCTCTGGGTACTGAATAAGGGACAAGAGTGGCAATTTATGAAAAAGAAAGTCAATGATACCTTGAAAGATATGACTGACAGAGCATACAAACAAATTCGTGCTACTAAACCTGCCAGGTGCGAAGATCGTTCCCTCGATGATACAGGAGGTGAAACAAATGAAAATTTATCCGATAGAGGTAGAGATGAAAAAGAATTTACACCGTCACAAGCTGAGGTTGATGCTTTAAGAGAGTTGTATGATGTTGTGATCGCACCGATTTCACACTTGATAAAAGATGAGGAACTTATCCTTGTTCCTGATGGTTCATCATTCTTGATTCCTTATGCTGCCCTTTTGGATCAAAAGTCCAGGTATTTGTCTGAAACGCTGAAAATTCGGTTGGCTCCGTCACTAACAAGCTTGAGGCTGCTGTCAGAGTGTCCAGAGGAGCGCCATTGTACTGGTGGTGCACTGTTTGTTGGTAATCCGTGGATTGAAACTGTACCGCCCTTCAAAGGAAAAAAACGTCAGCAGCTCCCTGGCGCCGAAGAGGAGGTAAAAAGGATTGGACAGATATTAAACGTTGAGCCTCTCATTGGAAAAAACGCTACAAAGGAACAAGTGTTAAGCAGGCTAAACTCAGTTTCTTTAGTTCACATTGCAGCTCACGGTTCTGCAGAAAGGGGTGAAATTCTGTTGTCACCTAATCTTGGCGGCTCTGAACCTCTCGAAGAGAAAGACTTCCTCTTGACGATGACAGATGTGTTGAATGCAAAACTGGACGCCAAACTTGTTGTCTTGAGCTGCTGTCACAGCGGGCAAGGAGAGATCAAGGCTGAGGCGTGGTTGGTATTGCACGTGCCTTTTTAGGAGCTGGTGCGCGTTCTGTTATTGCCTCACTTTGGCCGGTTAACGACCAAGCTACTCTGGTGTTTATGAGACACTTTTACGAACATTTGGTCAAGAGGCAGAGTGCAAGTAAATCGCTTCATGAGGCCATGAAAATGATGCGGGAGTCAGACGACTTCAATGCCGTTAAGTACTGGGCACCATTTATGCTGATTGGCGATGACGTCACTTTAAATTTCGACCAATGAAGGTGAGGTTCTTCGCGTAAGTTTAGTTGAAAATGTTATTAAGTCAATGAAACCCCCCAAAAAGTCTTAGAAATGCCACAAGTTGATAATACTTATAAGATAAAGAATAGTTTCGGATGAAAAAGATTTAAATGGAATTACTAGGAAAATTTGTGGGCTAAATTTTTAATGTGACAAATGTATATGAAATAAATCATATATGAGAACGGCGGAAAATAAAATCAAGTGAAGAACGATCCTCGCAGTTGTGAACGCATGGAGTTTATGCAATTGCGTTAGAAAAGCCTGAAATAAATTCAGAATTTCAATGGGATTTGAACTCGTGAACTCGCGATACCGGTTGCGACGCTCCAACCATTTAATCTATGAAGCCACTGATGTAGAGAGCAGGTCACAAATGACAACTGCGATGATCATTCGTCACTTGATTAAATTTTTTAAGTTGCAACAACGTTGCTGCAGTTTGGAGAAATATTAGAATTTTGTATTTGAATGTTTTATTCCCAGTTTCCGAAATTTTGATATTAAGCCCTCCGGAGATTTTAAAACAGAGGTTCCGAAATCTATAAAATGGCCTACCTTTAAAGGGTAATTTAAGAAGCTACTCTTATTGCTTACCCTGAAGACCCCTATACGTTTCCTTATAGAAAAAAATAATAGTCATGTTTATTTTTCAGTTGCATTGCAGCACATTTAACGGAAACAGCACAATATGACGAACGAACTCTAAATGATGAGATACTCACTTGCCGGTACTAGGTCGTTTGCAGACTGGGATACAAGTAAAGGAATAAAAACGAAAGCAGCTATGAACTAATGACATTTACCTATGTCTCTGCATTGTGGCGTCCGAATTCATCTTTTCACGTGACAACCTTTCTCGAATCAGCTATATACTCGTAAAATCTAGTTCTGCACGCTCATATCACTGGGAACTTAGATAATTTTTGTTTTCAAAACAGATATTGTTAAATTTTGAGATAACTAAGGAATACCAGTCTTTGTAGATAACCTTTTCTTCAATTCTTAACTTTTCGCTTCCAAACCCCTTCTAAATAGAGAAATGGCGTATTTTGTTCCAGTCTTCGTTAGTTTTATCCATTTATATTTGATAGTCTTTTAAGCAGTGAAATATGATTTTTTTGGTTAATTCCATATATCCTTTTATTTGCAAAGTTTTTTGTGCAAAACCGCGTGTAAGGCACTATATTTGTTCAGTGTAAATATCTGGTCCTTAGCAGATTCCGTTCACACTTATAGTTTAGAATAATTTTATGCGAGATAAAACATATATCTTTTCAACTTGTTAATTACTTCAGTTATGAGACTGTTCTCTATGTGGTCCACTCCCTGAGAGTATCGCGTCCGCAGTATAAACGCAGTTGAAACACAACTGAAACAGTTTTTATTAAATCATTTTGAATCGGAGTTAGTATTTGTAATGTTGGTTCAATTTTTAAATCTTTCTTGTAGTGTTCGTTTGTAACCGTATTTTAGTGTATTTTTCATATATTTTTGATCTTCTTTTTTGTAGAGGACCCTCCTAAAAACCACCTTAAGGTGACTGGAGGCCTCCTCAAAAAATTATTTATTATAGTATGTACAGGACGTAATGTTTAGCTCGCCAGCGATATCCGAGCGGTGTTTACGTATTGACACGACTAGGTAAACATTAAGCCACATATAAAGTAATGAAACTTTGCGCCTTTTTAGCTGTTTAAAAAGGTCACACCAGGAACGACAATGTTTTTCCAGTCCGAAATAAAAAGATGACACTGTGTTTGTTGATTGAGTATTCTCTGAGCCTTCAAGTCCATCCGATGCAAAAGAAATTTGTTCGACAACAATCGTTTAAAAAATCAACTGTGTCCACAGATCACGCGTAACCAGTTGAGTCCAACATTAAAGCGACTGGAAACTCTTTGTTTGGCACTGTCATGTGACCATTTTGTATTTTCTTCCGGTCTCCTTTATTTGTGAATTTTCATAAGAAAAAGATGCGGGCTTTGAAGGTTGAAAAAGACGGTCATGATCCAAACACATTTTCATCACTTAAAGAAATATTAAGGCTAGTGATAATCTGTCAAGGAAAATTTTCAGTTTATTTTTTCAGTAGATCACTTTCACTTTCAGTATATTACTTTTCAATTAATTGTTAATTATGACTAGCTTACTGTTCTTATATTAAGAATTTACATTACTCTTTCTAATATTTCATTGATTTTTTATGACTTGTTGTTAATTATGGCCAGTTAGTTTTATTGTTCATTTCTAAGTTGTTAGTAGAAAATGAAGGTCTTAAACTTTAAGTAATTTTTTTACAGTCTTAGGGCCATTTCCGAGTTGCTCCAAGATTCTTTTTCAGAGCGAGGCTGAGTGCGAAGTTATTGATGTGAAAATGATTTTGTATTTTCATGCAAATAAAACTTTTTTTTTTCACAGGAAGGGTTTTGCACTTAGCCTCGTGTACAGATTGAGAGTTTTTGTATCTCGGAAGTGGTCTGTTACTGTTTACACCTTCACCAGTCCGTTTTTGTCCTAAGTGGGACCCCCGTTCCAAATAATAGAAAAATAACTGCAATTAGAAACTTGAACTTCCCGCCAATTTTACGTTGTGCGAAATGACGTCACGTATGAGACAAAATAGCGACTCAAGATCCTCGGGCGTTTGCTAGACGGACAAAGAAAAAAAAAAGACTGCTCGGCTACCAAAATAGCGACTGAGGATCCTTGCACTCATTTGACTGACGAAAATCCCTCTGGGATCAGATGAGCTATTAAGCGTCAGGAAACTATCAATAACCAAACACAATCTGACTATTTCAGAAATGACCCTTTGAAATGCCAGATACAGAAACTAGTGTATTGCTATATTGACAAACCAAGAACAAAAATGGTCTGTGTTTTAAATTGTTAGTACAAAAAAAAATGAAGATTTTAGCGTGACTTTCGTCAGTTAATTAGAAAATGATTTAAGCCAAGTTCCCAATCCCCCATCTGAGAATCCCATTCCAAAAAAGAAAATGTTCGAGCCCCGACGTTCTTGTACTGGTCACATTACTTCTCTTATTCAAAGACTTCTTCACCCAACATTGTCTAAAAACGTTACAATTAACAGTAATACATATCCATAAAGTAAGTATTTGACCTCCCCCTCCCCCCATGGTAGTGATCCTCCAGAGCTGTCATACGTGATAGGGAGGCACTTGCGGAAGTTTGCCGTTCATTTCCGGCAATAAATCATCGTTCATCTTATATAAGACATACAACGCCGACCATAGCACAACATACGAAAGAGTTCTTTTCTTATAAGGTCGTTGCAACCATTTTAGTAAACCGTAGGCAAAAAACGAGGTCAAACAGCAAAAATATTGGCGAGCGAAGCGGGCTGAGCGGTGGATCATGGGGGGCTCGCTTCGCTCGCCGATATTTTTCGCTATTTGACCCGGATTTTGCCTTCTTCCCTTCACTGCGGATTTTGGTCGCAGGGTAGACGTCGACTTCATTTTCGCTTAAAAGAAAAGCAAATTCTAGCCTAAACTCTCCCTTAAAGTTTTTCCCCAACAGCGGAGCCTTTAATTTCCCCTCCCCAGACTACCTCTCGGCTCGCTCCCCGATTTGGTTTTTCGCCCACGCCCATTTTTTTTTCTATTTCCTCCCCTTCGCCCCCCTCCCCCCACCAATGCGGAGCCTGGTCCCAGGCTAGTCGATGCCTTCCTTTTTTAGTCTCAAAATTAAGGGTTTAATCACTCGTGCCAAGCATTCAGTGTCTACAGAGATATTTCCCACAAACCGGGGTTCAAGTTTTTTCTTCCCCTTCGGTAATTTATCGCTATACGACCACAGGCGTGAAAGCGATCAATACCCAGAGCAATCCCAACCCAAGCGATTTCCCCATGGGGAAGGCCTCTAGTGTGACCGCACCTGATAGTTTATTTCGTTTGGCACGTGCAGCTGGACGCCGCACGTGCTCGGATCGCCCGCCCACAATTCACTTCGTGTTCGAGAAAGACTGAGCACAAGTAATCAAAATGGCGCATACCATGACATGTCACTGAAAGTTAAGTTTGTCTGACTTTCCTTCGAATTCTTCGCTGCTTCTGGATGTCGTCGCTTCAGGAGGTTTCTCGATCATCTTTGTAAAGGTAGGAATGTTTATACTCAAACATCTAGGTGGTCCTTGGTCCGCGTCTAAAAGTCATTAACTTGAATATCTTACCCGAATCTTCACGTAACGCGCTGAAATACTCCCTGAAGATAGCTTTTATGTTCCTCTCGATAATCCTGAAGTTTCAAGTTCCAGACGTAAATATTTTGCTTGGAATTCGAAAAAAGGCGACCGTTTTCGATGCTCCTTGGTCTGCGAATGTGGTCCTTGGTCCGCATCTCAGGTAAGCAGCACGAAAAAAACGTAAAAATGTTATAGTTTCCACACGAGAACGTGATTTTCACAATATTCCATGTATTTTTTTTCTTTTCTTGATGCAATTAAGCTTCAGTTTTTTTCGGAAGATTTGTGAGTATAAAATAATCTGCTTTTCTTTCAAAGACTTCAGAGAACAGTCTCCTCGAGCCTCCCACGCTGACACGAGCGTCGACAAGCGGTTTTCAGCGCGGTCGAAGATAATTACCAAAAACTCTGTACGTATTCAAGGTATTAAAAAAGAGAACTTGTAGACATGTATAGGGACGATTTTCAAAACATTCTTCGAAAACAAAGGCCGTTGCTTTTTATTTTGGGATTTTTTATTCAACCAAGGTCATAAGGCGCAGACCAAGGACCGCTAAGCGAAATTTGGTGATATTTTTCAAGAGTCGATAAAACAAAAAATTCAGAGTCTACAGCAATATGCTTCCAACAGCACAAATAAGTTGATCTGAAAACCTGTTCCGCAAAAAGGCACGTCTTCCTGTTGCGTCTTATTTATTCTCAGGCTAAGTAAAGATGACCGAGTAATTTACGGTGCCTCAAAAATCCAAACTTCAAGAAAGACAAATTAACCTACCTGTCAACAAACTTTAATTTCGCATCTTCACCCACAGCAAGAAAGCCGAAACTTTGTCATATGAAAGAATGCTAATCATTAAATCACGAGATATTTCCTTATTCAACGTATATTTTTTTTCTCGACGAAATATTTTATCATTTTCTGAAAAGTCGCGGACTAAGGGCATCGCGGACTTGCGCGGACCAAGGACCACATACTGTACACGTTCTCTGTGTTTGCATAGCCTGATGTAAATACAAGGGGGCGTTGGGAGAATTTAAGACAATTATGTAAACAGGGGCACCCAAGGACTGTTTTCTGTAAAATATCTGTTTGGAGAAGGAAATATTGCCTAGAATTTTCTACAGCACTAACAGTGGTGGGCGGTGGCTCGGGACTTTTTGGGCAGTCTTACACCAAGTACTACCCGTTAAAAATTTCTAGATAGACGTTCCATTCATGTACAATTTTCGAAGCTTGTCTAATAAATTTCCTACGATTTTCTGAAGTTTGATTTTTTTATATTCATGATCACCCAGGTTACACTATTTTTCTTAGAAAGAGGAAACCTAAAATTTTCGGATTCTAAAATGTGATTGAGAGAGTAATCAGAAAAATTCTTAATTTCGTAATTTACATTGCACCTAAAATTTTCGGAAAAATGATACTGAAGCCCTTGTAATTTCGAAAAGACTTAAGTTCCCCTAGGATGACCGAACTGACAAAAATTTTGTAGGGCCGTCTAGTAGAATGCATTTCTAGAGATCTAAAAGTACCCTAGATTGCCTAAAAAGTGTTTTCATTCATCATATTTGGGAGGAAACCTTCGTTGGGTGCCCCTGCATGTGTAAACTCGTGATATGAGGAATTGGGAAATAAGGTAAACTTGTTGAGTTTTCAGCGATTGAAAAAATAATATTTTGAAATTTACATGTGCTTGCGTGATTAGTGAGCGCACAGCTAATGTTGCCAAGTATGGTACACCGTAATCAAGTCTGTTTTTGTTGAAAAACAATATTTCAAACCATATGGATTTTTCTTGCTTAGAATGCCAACTTACTGAAAAAAACTTTAATCCAACATGTTTGTAAATATTTCCAACTCTCAGCAGTCAAGGAAGTGGGTAAATGAGGTAAACTTGTCCCTTTGCGCACAGCAAAGAATCTTCAGAGGTCACAACTTTGTTTACATACTTTCGTGTATCATGCCTCTCAGCCAATCAGAGCATGAGTGCTATCTTAGTTATTTTATAAAATGCAATGCAAATCATCATTGACATTTTAAAAATAAAAAGCAACTTTATCATACATTAATTTGAGACAATTGAGTCTTAAGGCCAAGAGAATAAGCAAATTTCTGTGATCCCTGCTCGCTTCATTTCTAGCTTCTGCTTCTCCTTTTTTGATTATTTGTTATTGGAAAATTTGGAATGAACAAAAGCCAACAGATATTACTTTCAACACCAACATCAATTCTTCTACATTCTTCTTAAGAGATACATCTTCTGCATAATTATCAGGCTAACACTGAGATCTATGCTACATTCATAAAATGAACTGTTTTATTATATACTGATTTCCATGGATGTTTTTAATGGACCCTATCTATTGAGATATATTGTATGATACATCACATTTTTGTTTAAAACATATCAAAATAAACCAGATTTGTGTATAATCAACATCTAATCGGTAGCCTGGCGGGATTGTTACTTAGGATGAGCAAAGTTTTGGCAGAGGATAGATAGATAGATACAATCAAAACTGTATTAAGCGGCCAAATATTAAGCAGTCATCCTCTATTAAGCGGTCACCTGTCAAAGTAAAAATCCCCGGAAATCGCTTCCCTTATTTACTGTAAACTTTGCCTCCATTAAACGGTCGCCTCTATTAAGCAGACGCGATCACCCTTTCTAAGGTTCCAAAGTGCTGATTTTATTGTTTTCACTTGTATTAAATGGTCACTTTGTAAACAAAAAATAAATTCTGGGAGTCAAGTACAGCCAAGTTAAAATCACAAGTGTAGCTTGTTTCCACAAATGTCTTGAAATCAACTGCCTGAACAGTGACGTTTAGTTATTTTTAACCGTAGTGTCAACATTGAACATCAAATTGATCTTTAAATAGCTTCTCTTTTAACTAATTGCACGAAAAATTGTCCCCTTCAGAATGATATTCACAAGGCACTTCTAAACCATAACCAGCTCCTCTGTTAACACGCTTTGTACAGTACCGCAAATGATCCCCAACCGCAAATGATCCCGAGACCGCAAATGATCCCCAAAATGGACCGCTAATGATCCTCGACCCCAAGTGATCCCTAAAGTCGACCGCAAATGATCCCGTGAAAACTTGAGGAATGGAATGGATTTTATGGGACTGATTACAAAAAAGGACTGATTATATAAAAAA
The DNA here is from genome assembly GCA_022179025.1 of Porites australiensis. Taxonomy (NCBI): domain Eukaryota; kingdom Metazoa; phylum Cnidaria; class Anthozoa; order Scleractinia; family Poritidae; genus Porites; species Porites australiensis. Next base: position 61,961 of record BOPM01001168.1, read on the forward strand.
AATCCTTTTTCTCTCGCCTTTTAAAGAAAAAGGGGAAGAGGACGATACATCTCAGGTCAATTTATACAAGGTGAAAAAAAAAATTGGATAAATCTGAAAAGGTATGGTATTAACCGTATACTTCTTCCTTTGTCGATTGCGTCAATTTTTTTTTTTGAAGAATGTTTCGTCTTTTGAAAAATTTAAGACAGGCAGGACGTTACGCCGAAAAAACTTAAGCTCAACTTAAAGCTCAACTTTTCTACTGAGGAATACAAAGCTGGGCACCCTCTACATAACAAGAGCTTTATTGGTTTTACTGATCTTTTTGAAAGCGTGAAATTAATCAGCCAGAATATTTAATGTTGATTTTTCTCTTAAGTGTTAATTTTATGTGATGAACAGCAAGACATTTGTTCGTAACTTAGGTGCCCATTACGAGACAAGACATGATTTAACATAAACACAAGACAAAATGCCCCCGAACTTATCAATGTCCACAGGTTTCGGTTTATTTCAAAATAGCAACTTTCTTACAGCTCATGAAAGTGTTGTGAATAGTTGTATTGGTGCTTTTATGTATATTCATTTGTTGTGCCTTTGCTGAAGGCAGTTACCAGGAATCTAAACCTGGTAATGAGAAACACAAAGCCAGATGAGCGGTAGTTATCGCGTGACAAAACATCGCAGGAAACAGTCGCATTCACTGACTTAAAGAAAATCGCTTATGATTATTCGGATCCAGGAGGCACTTTGGAGAAAATTAAACAACCAAAAACCCATATTTAGCGGCAATGAAGAGCTGACTGCATTTCAAAAGAGGTCAAAGGAAATGCTCTTGCATCAAGGGGCAAATCATGCCGACCAGAAACAACAACAACCGCAGAAAATGCATGTCATGACCTCTCAGTATGAAATAAGCGGCAAAAATCACATTTGCTTTGAATGATTTTTTTCATTTAGTTTTTAGTCATATATTTATTTGAGAAGTAAAATTTAGCTTTTAATCTGACTTACTATAATAATAATAAAATCGAGATGATGATCCCATAACTTGAGTCCAAGTCATTCCTATTTTTCTTTCGGGATCATTTGCGGTCGACTTTGGGGATCATTTGCGGTCGAGGATCATTTGCGGTCCATTTTGGGGGTCATTTGCGGTCTCGGGATCATTTGTGGTTGGGGATCATTTGCGGTACTGTACACGCTTTCCTTTAATAATGACCCTGGCAGAATTAATTTCAAATAAAATGCCATTCCCACTAACCCTGATGTTGAATTTTACGATACCTGTATTAAGCGGTGACTTAGCCATCCCCCGTGGGTGACCGCTTAATACAGGTTTGACAGTAGACTCCTTTATTTAAAATCAAAAAGTAATTTCCCAGGATAGTCCATTCAGGGAGCACACAAAGCAGATTTTTTCCTAGGAAGATCAAAGTTTTGTCAGCAGAGAATGAAGAGGAGGCACTTTGAATATTCTTACGCTTTTTGCGTTCGCTTCTTGCAGCAAAGCCAAGACACTTGCACATACAAAACCAATTACAGCAGCTATGTAGGCTATCTAATCAAAGGTTTCATTTACTGATATTTGACTGCTTTGACAACTTACCCCAAATGGAGGGTTAAAAAGACTTTTTCTACTGAACACTTAATGTTCAGTAGAAAAAGGGAAAATTTATAAAAATATATTGCAATGCCACAAACACTGGTTGAGGGATGCATACAATAGTCTAGGTTTTGCTACAGTAGCTGATTGTTGTTTTTTAGCATCTAGTGTTAGAATTTGACCGGAGTCTCAGTTGCAAGTCTCTGCCCACTCGAGAAACATTTGTTTTTTGTTTTTGTTCTCTTTTGTTTTGCTTTTTTTACCTTTTTGCCTTCTTTTTTAGTTTCGCAACAAAGCACACGTAATTTCGCTGCTCACCAACCAGACATGTTCACCATTTGGAGACAAATGAGAAATCCCCCCTCTTAACATGTATGTACATCCCTAACATAGTTACTACACAAGAATGTTCGGAGCACTACAAACGTTTTATAATAATAATAATAATAATAACTTTATTTTTATAGCTCATGCTGCTTTACAATGTATAAAAGGAAACAAAAATGATTTGCATCGATTATATAATAAATCATTTTAAAATCTTTTTACAATTTAAAAAGAAAAGGAAAAAGGGAAATATATAAAAATATATTGCAGTGCTACAAGGAGTGGTTGAGGGTACTGATGCATACAATAGTCTAGGTTTTGCTACAGGAGCTGATCGTTGTTTTTTAGTGCCTAGTTTTATAATTTGACTGGAGTCTCATTGTAAAGCCCAGTTATCGGAGTGAATCAACTTGAAACTTCAACCTAACCCTGGGGGCACTGGACCTTATCTTGTGCCGGGAAGGAGTGGGGAATTTGAACTTGAACTGTAAACTTTAACTTCCTTGTAAGATGACAACATGAGTCAATAGATGCAACCCTTCTTGTAGTGAGATGAAGGACTAGTTTATCAGTAAAGACATAGCTTTTGTAAATGGGTGGTTTGCTCAGCAACGACTTCACAAGCTGCATGTATGCATTTTTTTTATACCTTTTGCAGTCAGCTGCTAATGAAATACTTGGTCAAGAAGCATGTCACTATGATCCTAATATCACTTTTTTTAATACATAGTGAGTGATAAAATTATCATTGGAAAATACATCCCTGACTTGTTGCCGAATTAATTTTTGGTTGCCCTTTTTTCAATGAAATAGCATTGTTGGCCTATAAAGATGCCTCTTTATTAAAACAGTCATTATTACTGTACCTTCAAAAATGTAGCATGTGCTTTTCAAGCAAGCTCTTAATTGCTTCTTGATGTGAACTTTATCATGAAAGCCAGTAGAAACCTTGTTTACATTTTGTGCTATATTTACACGTAATTATTCACCATTGTCAACCAGGCTTACCAAGCTTTTAAGGTTTAAATTAAACCAGATTACTGGAAAAAAAGTCTGAGAGAACCAGGCGTACCATGCTTTTGACAAGGGAGATTTTAACCAGGCCCACCAGGAAACCCCGGCTCAAACAGGCTTACCATGCTTCTGAGGTAGGGGATTTTAATTAGGCCTACCAGGAAACTCTGGTTAAACCAGGCTTAGAATGCTTATAAGGTAAAAAATTTAAACCAGATTTACCAGAAAACCCTGAAAAATTTCAACCAGGCCTACCAGGAAAGCCTGGTAATATCAGACTAACCAATCATTTCTGCTTAGGATTTTTTGGTCGAAACCTGAGTTACCAGACTTCAATGGAAAATTACAACCAGGCTAACCTTAAAAGCCTGGTAAAACCAGTCTTAACTGGCAAAAGCCTAATAAGTCTGGTTCAACCATGGTTTACCAGGCTCACCAGGCTTTTAGCCAGACTTTTGGTGCAAGGGTAACTTTTAGATGTCTGGAACATTCACTAGAAATCATAATTCACAATCTGTAAATTATTTCTTCTTTGGAAGGGACATTTGACCACGTCTTTGGGTTAATGTAATGGAAATTTGAACAGGCCTGTTTTAGAAAGTCGGTTGGACCAAATAGTGAGTGCAAAGTTTATTTTAGAACTTGCTTACTGTCGAACCTCTTTATGTGACCATCCCTAGTGAGTAAGGGATCTCCTCCCATAAGCAACCACCAATCCAAAACACCAAAATCTTCCCAGTCAAATCTGTATGATCAGAGCATCTCGTAAATGATCACTTCTCATGACATGGTTGCCACAGGTCAGGAAATGGTCAGGGCGAAAATTTTCTTCAAGGTCAGGGAGAAATCCGAGAATTTCTCTTTGAGTTAGGGAAAATTGAAGTGTTTGAAAGAAGTCAGGAAAAAGTGAAATTTTAAGAGTACAATTATTAATTTTATTCTCCCCCCTCTGTTTTTATTATTTTTTAACATGAAAACTACTTTTGTACATTTTACAGACTTGAATCATGTTCTATTATTAGCATATCGTTCATGAAATTGAATGACAAGCTGATGTTGCGTTTTAAAGAAAATCAGTCCTTTTGGACGTTATGTTAAAGAATTATTAATTCATGTACACTGCACGTGACTTGCTGAAGTAGATACCGAAAGCATAGATCAATTAGTGAAGGGGATGGAGTGAGTTGAGGGTTGAATCTATTATCAGAATTAATAATATTACAGTGAAACCACCAAGCCGGGTCCCGAAATTAACGTCTTATATTTCCCTTTATAACGAACTCCTATTCAGCGGACGCGGACACTAAAACAAATTGTATTTGGCTAATTTCTACTGTTACAAACCTCTATTAAGCGGACTCCCACCTGAATTGAGAATAGTAGTATGGGATTACGTCCTTGAAATACGTACTGTAGTCGATTAATGAAGGTAAATCAAAACATTTAGCTGTCAATAAACTGTAGATTAGACCTATATCCGGCAGTATGATTGTCATCCGTGATCAAAGTCTTACACAAAGTACAGTGCAGCTTCCTTAGCTTTCTTAACAACATGGAACTTTATCATAGTACATAGTAACCGTTCAATATTAATCGCTAACAAAGATTGCGCAATTTTTGCGAACCTCTATTGAGCGGACACCCTGTATTAAGCAGCACTTGGGGAGGTGACGAAGGTGTCCGCGTAATAGAGGTTTCACTGTATTTGTGAAATTGTTAATTCAGTTGGTCAGGGAATTTTTACAATTGTCAGGAAAAGGTCAGGGAAAAGTCATGGAATTTCAGAAACCTCTGGCTTTAGCAATGTACAGTACCGCAAATGATCCCCAAAAAGGACCGCAAATGATCCTCGACCGAAAGTGATCCTTAAAGTCGACCGCAAATGATCCCATGAAAACTTGAGGAATGGAATGGAATGGATTTTATGGGACTGATTACAAAAAAAGGACTGATTATAAAAAAGAAACCTTTTTCTCTCGCCTTTTAAAGAAAAAGGGAAGGAGGACGCTACATCTCAGGTCAATTTATACAAGGCGAAAAAAAAAATGGAATAAATCTGAAAAGGATATGGTATTAACCGTATACTTCTTCCTTTGTCAAGAATGTTTTGTAGCTGAAATATTTAAGACAGGCAGGACATTACACAGAAAAGACTATTATTTTAACGCTTAGAAGCTGAGGAATGCAAAGCCGGGCACCTTCTACATAACAAGAGCTTTATTGACTTTACTGATCTTTTTGAAAGTGTGAAATTAATTTTCAGAATATTTAATTTTGATTTTTCTCTGAAGTGTTAATTTTACGTGATAAACAGAAAGACATTTGTTCGTAACTTAGGTGGCCGTTACGAAACGAGACATGGTTTAACATAAACACAAGTCAAAATGCCCCCGAACTTATCAATGTCCACAGGTTTCGGTTTATTTCCAAATAGCAACTTTCTTACAGCTCATGAACATGTTGCGAATAGTTATATTGACGCTTTTATGTATATTCTTTTGTTGTGCCTTTGCAGGAGACAGTTACCAGGAATCTAAACCTGGTAATGAGAAACGCAAAAGCGAGGTAAGCGGTAGTTATCGCGTGACCGAAACATCGTAGGAAACCGTCACATTCACGTACAAGAAAGAAAACCGCTTATAATTATTCGGATCCAGGAGGCTGTTTGGAAAAAATTGAACAACCTAAAACCCTTATTTAACGGCAATGAAGAGCACTGCATTTCAAAAGAAGTCAAAGGAAATGCAGTGCTCTTGCAACAAAGGGCAAATCATGCCGACTAGAAACAACAATAACCGCAGAAAATGCGTGTCATGACCTCTCGTATGAAATAAGCGTCAAAAATCACATTTGCTCAGTCAAAACGTTTTCTTCAGAGGTATAATGTACCCGCCAGAGGGAAAAAACTCATTGGAACAAGCAGCTTCTTAGCATGAGGTAAAAGTCGTGTGTTGCCTACCGACTTCGTTTTTACACTTGATTGATTTTTTTTTCGATTAGTCTTTATTTAAAGATTTATTTGAGAAGTAAAATTTAGCTTTTAATCTGACGTTTTGTAATAATAATAAAATCGATACGATGATCCACTAACTTAAGTCCAAGTCATTCCTATTTTTCTTTCGGGATCATTTGCGGTCGACTTTGGGGATCACTTGCGGTCGAGGATCATTTGCGGTCCATTTTGGGGATCATTTGCGGTCTCGGGATCATTTGCGGTTGGGGATCGTTTGCGGTACTGTACAGCAACCATGCTTGAGCGACTGCAACCACTTTTTAGCCTGACAGTTGTATTATTTTTTCTAAGTTTTTAACTTCTTATAAGCGACTAATTGATGCATGATGTGGTCTCTGATCGCTGATGTACTACGTCGCTTAGCGTATACGAAGAACTGTCATTGACATTAGTATTTGGAACTACAATTATACATATAGGTAACTTAGAAATTGCAGGCAATAAGCTTAAATTATATTCCACAAGGTAAATGTGTCAGGACCTCGTCTTGGAAGAGACGTCCTGTTTGTCTATTCCCATAATCAAACACCTCCTGTAAGCAATCACTAAATCTTTGTATTTTGGGTGGTTGCTTATGGGAAGTTTCACTGTATTTGTATCTAACAACTGTACCATTTAATATTCAACAAGGTATCTTTGATTTCAAAATTTAATTTTTCATTCAGCAATTTGGATTTTCCTTAAATTTCAACCCAATTATTTTTTATTTAACAGCTTAATTTACCAGAACATTTAACTACAAATAAGTTATGATGTTCAATAGAAATGGGTCTGACTTCAGTATTAAACTTTATTTTTTGTTCTTCAGCAGAAGAACAACCCAACCCTATTATTACTTTATTAAAAAAAGACAAAGTTTCTGGACACACCAACAAATTGCCACAATTTTACTTATCCTTACCCCTGCTGCTAACAATTCTACACAAAATGATGTTTTCCAAATCTTCTGAAGCTGGAAGGGGGCAGTCCTCCTGAACTGAGATTGATCACTGCATTCATCGTGAATTATAGTGGCAACTTCTTCTGCTTCACGTGGCCAACTATTTACCACTTTAGAAATGAGATAGAAACTGGGAAGAGTTATTTCGTTAAGACGTCTGGTACTGTTACCAAAAACAGGTGGAAAATTGGCCAATATAGCTGGCTACCCATTTCAGCTGTTTCTCGTTTCTAAAGTGGCGAATAAGCTAAGAATCCATGGCTTAAGGGTAAGCGAACTAAAACAAACATGTTTGCCTGGAGTTTGCAACTACTTATTATAGTTTAACTTTCTGATCTCCTGTCTGTTGTTTTAAGTATATGTTTCCACTGTACTTTCTTTTCAGGTCTTGCTTTTCACAATACAGTATTCTAAACCGTTGTCCTGGTTTTATTCTCAGGGTCTGTTAACTATTGTGCTTTTCCTATAAAATGAAATCTCAACTATTCTTGTTTGTAGGGATCCAAATTGCCAAGAGAATATAAATTCCTTCTGACATCAGTTATGGTAACATATTAGACAAGTCGTAAAGGAGTCTTACAACAAGAAGAAACAAAGGGGAGATAAGAACAAACAGTGAGGAGGCAAAGCTATTTCAGCGTTGAGATGAGACCTTATAAGTGCAAGTATTGTGATAAGTGCTTTAAACAGTCTACACACTGCAGAGATCATGAACTTACCCACACAGGAGAGAAACCTTATAAGTGCAAGATTTGTGACAAGTGCTTCATCCGCTTGTCAAATTGCAAGCAACATGAAATTACACATAACGCAGTAAAACCTTATAAGTGCAAATACTGTGAGAAGTGTTTCAATAATGCCTCATGCTGCAAGGAACATGAACTTACTCACTCAGGGATAAAACCTCATAAGTGCAAGTCTTGTGACAAATGCTTCACCCGCTCATCAAATTGTAAACAACATGAACGTACCCACGAGGCAGTAAAACCCTATAAGTGCAAGTATTGTGATAAAAGCTTGAGCCGCTCCACACATTGTAAGGAACATGAACTTACACACTCCGGATTGAAGCCTTATCAGTGCAAGTTTTGTGACAAGTGCTTCACTGAGGTATTACAGTAAAAAGAACACGAACTTACTCATACAGGTGTTAAACGTAACACGTGCAAGTATTGTAATAAAAGCTTCCTCCGGTCATCAACGTGCAGGTGGCATGAAAGAACGCACACAAGACTTAAACCACATCAGTGTAAGTACTGTGATAAATGGTTTTATTGGTTGTCAGATTGCAAGAGACATGAACGTGTACACTCAGGGGTACGGTCCGTGCACACTTCGGCCAATCTAATTTTTCATTTTTCCAACAAAAACGGAAAAAGGAAATATCACTTATCCTTATCATATTTACATATTTTAAAGCGCAGACAAAAATAGAAAAAAAGAAAATGGTCAGGAAAATTGATCATTTTTTCATGTTTCTAATTTTGAAGTCCGCTTCAAACATACAAAAAATACTATAAACGGCTAAAAGCGATATTTTGCTATTTTTTATTTTCTTGCTATTGTTAGAAAATGAGAAAAATGAAATAATCTCTGATTCCTAACTCATTTTTCTATTTTTCCGTTTTTCCCAAAAAATAGAAAAACAGAAAAATGAAAAAATGATATCTATTTGCACCATTTTTTCATTTTTTCCATTTTGCTCAAAAAATGGAAAAATAGAAAAATGGCATAGACATCGTCCAATTTTCCATTATTCTATTTCCACATAAAAAATTGAAAAATGAAAAATTGGCAAAAGTTGATAAATATTTTATCGTTTATTATTTTTTTGAACTTAAATATACCCATAAAATGACATCTATTTAAAAATATATTTTTCTATTGGGCACTGTTTAAAGCGACAATTTTAACAGCAGTCCTTTAAGTCTTATATATATTATTTTCACAATTGTTTTACAATCGCCAGCAAATAACAAGACAACTTTTGATGTAATTTTGCAAAAAACATTTATGAAGCAAATGTTTCGACAAAACATTTTCCTGGCGTCGGGGCAAAGGGCCTGGGAATACGTTACATTCTTGGCGGGACCTTCAAAAGATGGCGGGCATTGAACAGGTTGTAACTGTTCGTTATGTAAGAGAGCTTGTTGAAGAGCAGGAAAAAACACATAGAGAAGTAAGTGACATTTTAAGGCAAGAGCATCCTGGAGTGCAAGGACTATCCGAGAGAAGTGTCCGCCGGTACTGTGCTACGAATGGGATACGACGTCATGATTCGCATTTAACTCGTGGAGCTGTCGATGAGGTGGTGGCTTCTGCAGCTGCTGAGGTGAGGGTGTATGTTTTTAACATTTTTAGTTTTGGATTCGTAAGCTATACGATATCCTTCCTTGTAGTAAACGTTTTAAGGTTTGCTACAAGTTGTGAACTTGTCGTTTTGTTCACCTGTGTAGCGTCACTTGAGGCGTCACACAACGCTCGTCGCTAAATGAACAAGGAATGCGTTACTTTCTTACTCTCAATTCTGGAACTCCCTGCCCTAGCATACCGTATTTCCTCGAATAATAGCCGAGGCCGATTATTTCTTTTTCTCACACAAAAAGGGGGCGATTATTCGAGGGAGGCGATTAATCATGGGACGGTTATTATTTGAGGAAATACGTTATTAGAACACCAAAAATAACGTTACATTTAAATCTTGACTAAAGACTTTCTTATTTGTGAAGGAATGTTTTCTTTGCTGTTTGATTTTTTTGTTGCCCTCCTATTTGACCAAGCATTGGCTTGCAACCATGGATACATTTTCGCACGGGAAATGTAAGCTTTGATTCTTGATTGTGCTAACTTATTGGTAGCTCGTATTTCCGTTTTGCTTGAAAATGGCGAGAGCGGTTAAGACTGTATTTGTCTCTCTTTGCGTCAATGTCACGCAACAAACGCCAAGTGGTTTATTGACTAAATGGCCTGGCCGATTCAATATATTTTTTTATACTTAAACAAAGCTTTTTAATCGTAAAGGTTGGTGCTACATACGGAAGAAAGATGATGACTGGCCACATCAAGCATTCGACAGGCTTGCGACTGGGAGTAAACAGAGTGGGGCAGGCACTTAAACGCGTTAATCCACGCCAGCACCATGAACGACAGACATCGATTACCCGCCACTTAAACCCTGTTCCATACTATGCCGAATACTTTGGACACAAGCTCCATCTTGATCAAAACGAAAAGCTTATTCGTTATGGCGTGACAGAGGTTATAGCAGTAGATGGCTATAGTTCCTTTATAACTGCTACATCGGTAATGCCATTGAAAAATAATATCACCATCTACAGGGAAGTGTTCAGGTTAGCTCCGACATAAATATATATTATTTGCACATTTTGCAGGTTAGAAAAACCCTCAAAACTTCTCACTTGAATTAAAAGGTACAATTTAATGATACTTCATCCACTTGTTCTATTATTAGGGAAACCATACTACGTCATGGTTTGTTTGACCAAGTGAGAGTGGACCATGGGAGGGAATTTTATTTAGTACTGACGGTTCAGGATCACTTAAAGGAGTTACGGAATAATACATCTAGACAGCCGTACATACAAACACAGTCAAAGCAGGTACGTGGTAATATAAAGGGGAGGAGAAATGAGCCGGTTATTTTCTAACGTGATCCGTGGGCGTGGACCTGAAAAACCCAATTTTCGCAGGTTTTCTAAACAAGGTGTTAAAGAAAATAAAACTCCTTAAGAGCAGGTTGGAAACCTGACGTTTTCAGTGCTAGCCCGTCGTCAACAATAACTTTAGGCTGCAAGTCCTCCGTGACACATTCTTGCCTAGGAGGACCTGGGACACAGGATTTGAAGTCCTAGATTTTAGGAATTCCGGTTATTTCCGATTCAAAAGTAAGTTGGAGGATTCTCTTTTAATAGCTTTGAATCACCTAAATTAACAGGCTTTGACACTTCGGAAAGAGCAAGCGAACGCTATCAGAAACGTTGTAGAAAATCAGAAATGACCCGGAAAGCCCTAAAATCTAGTACTTCCCATCCTCGGAGACCCAGGGGCAGATAAAGGGGGCGAGGGAAAGTCTAAACGGGCGGAAAAATATATATGGAACGAAGAAAAGTAAAGAACGGCGAGAAGAGCCCCTGGGGACAATTTCTTACCAGACCAGTTCCAAACGGTCGCCGCCGTTCTGGCTTCTGATTGGTGCCAGAAAAACACAAGTTTTCTTTTCGAGACTCCTGACCCTCGTGCTCAGGCCCCCAGGAGTCTTTGGCGAGTCTAGTATTGATAAGTATTTCTTTTACTATTATAATTCTTAATAAAAGAACCATGCTGTGGAACGGCTCTGGGTAGAGGTTAACTGTCGCACAAACTATCCTATAAAGAGAGCACTCGTTCAAATGGAAAACGATGGTGTCATTGATATGGAGGATGAAGTAACAAAGTTCTGTGTCTCTTGGGTGGCGAAGAAAGTAGTGGAAGTAGGACTGAGCTACGTGGTCAACTCATGGAATTCACACCCCATTCCAGGTAAGGAGTCCTACTGTAAAAAAAATCTATAGCAATAAAAAAAATAACAATATTAAAAACAGACTAAAATCATAATGTTCCATTGGATGAAACGCACGTTCGCGTACGGCTCAGCTATTGCTGTAAGTCGTTCGACTATTTAGTTCGCTTGGCAAGTGAGTTGGCAAGCGATAACCCATTGATACACGGGACATTTTTATAACCCGCGTGGGGAATTCTCCCTGAAATGAAATAAGGATAACCCTTCCGGATTAGTCATACTACATCAAAAAGTAGAATAGAAACGTGAATGCGATTGTCTACAGATCTCTAACCGCAGAGACTTCCCTTTTAAGCGGATAGCTAATATCTAAGTATGTCGACAGTTTAGTCCAGAAGAATAGTCGCTCAGATCTTTAACTGACACCAACTTACTTTAAAATTGTGCAGGTAAAGGTGTTCCACTACAACGACGATGTACTAACAACAAGGCCGCTCCAGTTGACGGCAATGTAGTGCCAACAGTCGAAGCAGCTGTGCAGATGTTTCGCGGCGATTTGACTCAAGAACACTTCTTTGGAAGGGATCCTTTGGCGGCCAATATTTCAAAAGCAGATGCCAGAGAAAGAGAGTTCACAAAATACTTTCCGAGTTTCAAAGTATTGTTTAATGAAATTGCCAATACGAACTATAACCCTTTCCAAGATGCTGTACTGTACTTTTTGAGGCTCACAGATTATCTCGCTCGCGCTTGAAGTTATAGATCGTTTCTTCAATACTTTTGGAAAGTTCGCTGGAATAAAGAATTGAATAGAGGTCCAAATAATCGATATAAACGTGATCTATAAATTATAAACTGAAAATCTTTGACTTAAGTGTTGAAAAAAGTTTTTTTTTTCACCGTTCAAATTTAAAGAGTGG
>BOPM01001169.1:40947-52783 GCA_022179025.1 Porites australiensis
ATTTAAGAAATTAATCAGTCGGTTGTACATGACTTTTTCAAAGAGTTTAGAAAAGGCTGGAAGAATTGATATTGGCCTGTAATTACTAAAAAGTGTTGGGTCATCTGCCTTAAAAACTGGAATCACTTTGGCTATTTTGAGAGATTCAGGAAACACACCAGTAGACAACGAAGTGTTTATAATGGTTACAAGAGGCTGCGCAATATTTTGGAAAGACTGATGAATTATCTTCATGGATATATTATCATGTCCAGGAGCTTTGTTAGCGTTGAACGATTTAACAATATTGTTTAATTCACCGACCGTTAGTGGTTGCAATGAAATGGATTCAGAAAGAGCGCTGCTTAAGAAATCCTTGGGTGACGAATTTGTGGAAGGACTTTTGCTCGCCAAATTTGGCCCTATATTGGTGAAGTAATCACAGAATTTATTGGCAATGTCAGTAGGATTGCTAATTTCCATTTCATTTTTGGTGAAGCTTGCAGGATACGGTGATTTAGCGACACGCCTGTTGATCACTTCATTAAGAATTTTCCATGTTTGCTTTAAGTTTGATCTAGCCTTATCCAATTTGTTGTCATAATAATTTTTCCTGGCGATACGAACAAGGCAAGTTAGCTTATTTCTAAATGACTTATAGCTGGATTCACGCTCACGACTTGGTTTCCTTAAGAACAATTTATACAGCCTAGACTTTGTTTTAATTGATTTCAAGATTCCAGTTGTAAGCCACGGATTATGCAGAGTTTTTAGGTTTTTCCCTTGACAAAACTTTATCGGAAAACTCTTGTTATAAAATTCAGTATATTTTTGTAGGAACCCATTGTAAGCGGCGTTAGCATCAGCATAAATTAGAGAATTCCAATCGAGTTCACACAAAAGGTTGTTAAACGCATTAATACTCTGACTAGAGAAGTTGCGAATGGCAACACTTTCCTTAGGCTTAATTGTTGAAGAATGAGCATCAGTGTAACAGAGTGTGAAGATTGGTAAATGGTCGGACAGATAATTAATAATGAGTCCATTGTCACACAAGGCAGAAAAATTGTTAGTAAAAATGTTATCAATCAGGGTGGCGCTGTACGAAGTAAGTCGAGTTGGTCTCGAAATTAGCGGGTAAAGAAAATGGGAAAATAACGCATTAATAAACTCGTTCGTAGCTGAATGCAAATCAGTGTTAAGAAGGTCTAAATTGAAATCACCCATTATGTAACACATTTTATCGTCCCTGGTTACCCGATGAAGCAATTGGTGAAAAGATTCCAGGAATTCATGCAAATTAGCAGAAGGAGGACGATAAACCGTACCGATAATAAAGTTTTTTCCATGCGGATTTTCGATTCCAACAAAAACAGAGTCAAATAAGGCGGAGTTTGACGAGCACAAATCAGACAATGTTAAAGTTGAAAGTGTCGCGTAAATAAAGGCCTGCGCCTCCACCAATCCTGCGCACTCTATTCGATGAGATGAAACGATAGCCAGTAATGTTTACATAATCTTCGTTAATATCATTTAGCCACATTTCTGAGATACCTATAGCTGAAAACTCATGCTGCGAAGAATCTAAGAGTTGGGTAAATTTGTCAAAATTTTTAAGTAAGCTACGAGCATTTAAATGCAAAAGCGAAAAGTTGATAGCATCCTTCTTATTACCAATTAGGTCATTTAGTTCTGGTTCGTTATAGTAACTACATTTAGAAGTAAGATTTCGAAAATTACTATCTGGATCAATGTCACTGGATATTACAGTATTGCAATTACTTATCGGGTTAAAGTATAGTCATTCTAATCGATCATATTAAAACTCACTGGGCCGTGAGCTAACTCATAAAGGGCAAGATTAAAAGACACATCGTCAAGATGATTAAAAGGAAATTCGCTCATATTAGCAAAGAATTAAATAAGGAGTCAACTTATCTGAGTTAAACTAGATCGAGGGTCTGTCTTTGATTATCAATTTATCCAACACAAAGTAGGCAATCTTTCCGGCTTGCTTTGCTTGTTTTAGTTTCGGCAGTTCATCTTTACGCCTTTGAAGAGTTTCAGCCGCAAGATCTTCATTGACAAACATTCCGTCTGGCTTTACAATCCTCGCGGCCTTTAATATTGGATCCTTTTGCTTCCAGCTTACCAGGCGACAATTAACTGTACGAGGACGCGTAGATGAAGCGTTGTCGTCAGAGCGCCGATTAACTTTACTAGTACGATGAGCTCGCGCGATTTCCACCTTGAAAGGAAGATTGAGTTTGGATTCTAACGCCACTTTAGCTTTACTTTCAGTGTCTTCCCAAGTTTCATCGGGTTCCTCAGGGATTCCATCAATTCTAATATTGTTGCGACGCCTCTGGTTCTCGAGATATTCCATCTTGTCACAATGAAAATCTACCTGGGCTTGGACTTCTCCCAGCTCTTTTCCCATCTTAATCATCTGCTCGGTTACTGGTTTTAGGTCTTCAACGTCTTTCTGGGTGAACTGTAGGCTAGATTTTAGCTCAGTCAGATCTTTAATAACGCCATCAATTCTGCTGTTAACATTTGTCAACAATGAATCAAATAAATTGCGAAACAACGATTCTTGCATTTTCATCATCTCATATACATACGCCTTTGTTACATAGTCGCCATCACCTTGTTCTAATTCGTCGACGCCATCTTTGATAGAAAGGGACTCTTCGTGAACTTGATCAGTTTTTTCCTTTTGTTTTTACGCGACGGTTTACTCATTTTCTCGGTTTATTCAGCAGGAGTCTTACTGATTTGACTTAAGATTCTAAATTTGTTTGATTAAAATTTAGAATGAATTTGCGGGGGCACAGCTCCACACGTCTGCACTCCTGCACACGTCTGCGTATTTCATTTAGAGTCTCAAGAGACACGAAGGATCTTATCCGCCATCATGTTTACATGGATCATCTTCTGGTTCTGTATCTATGATATAAAATAACAAACAACAATTTCTTCTGAACACTATCAGCAACACAGGTAAAACAAGTGGAATGTACATCGACTACAGCTCGACCCAGCAGGACTAACTAAGAACAGAGACGTAATCTGATAAAACAAATGGCATGTATCGGGGAGGCCCAACGACTATTTTCTCTAAAATATTGTTCGGAGAAGCAAAACTTGCCTGGAATTTTCTATTACTTGAGGACGGCTAAAAATTTCTAGATAACCGTTCCGTTCATGTACAAATAAATTTTCGAAGCTTATCTAATAAATTTCCTATGATTTTCCGAAGTTTAATTTTCACCTTGACCGGTGACAATGGTACTACTGCAAAACAGGATGCTGCTCCAGGTGCGTCGTCATCGTTACCAATATTAATCTAGTATGTATGCTACTATAACAATTCTATTATTCATCAGCTTGGAAGCTGTAGCCAACGTAGGTTTTCCGTGTGTACTACAGATTCAAAAAATATTTGACAAGCATATACATACTGAAAATCAAATCCTCCATTATAAACTACAGTGTTCTTTCCATAAGACACCCACAACCAAAACTGAATTGTCAGGCTAATTGACCAGATGCTGTGGAAATTAGAGAATGACTATATGAATGGTTAGGTACAGTGGCAAAGTTGCATCTATAACTGTGACGGTCTAATGATCTCTAATCATATTCCGCAATTTTAGTATAATATGTCTTGAATAATATATACCAGATATAACTTTGTTGTGTGAATTCACCATGGATAGATTAATGTCCTTGCTGGGAAACAGTTTAATTGGTCATTGTCACTATCCAAGTCATTATCAATGGCATTCCATAAGGTTGGAGTGGTATTGTTCGTGGATTTACAAAATGATCTTCGATCCTGTGCGACTGACAAGTCAACTTCTGAGTTTTATGATGATGGCACAGGTTCAAGTGAGTAATCATCTCTGGCTTCTCCCACTACTCTGGAGAGCACTTTATAGAGACTAAGAACATCACCAGTGTTATCATCTTTCAAAAGCAAAATGGTTATCAATATCTCAAGTACTGTCTCTGTCCTGTTCCCATTTCATCACGACATCATTGAAAAGCATATTGATGCCTTTTAATCAGCACAAAGATACCTTTGCAATATTGAAATACCGTATTTAACAGCATTATAACAGCTCAAATAATGGGAGCTGTTCTATAACTTGAGGATTAAATCAATAACATGATATCAGAGCTGAGTGTGTGGCCGCTGACCATCTGAAACATCAACTGAATAGCAAACGATGCAGACATTAGAAAGAACCAGTGTAATGTTGAAAAGACTGAACTACTTACTAAAAACATACTAGCAACATACCAACAGCATTGTCTTAATATATACCAGAGAAGCAATGGGGATAACTCATAAATTGATAGTAATCCTCACAAGAATAGCAGAGCTGCATACAAAATAGACAAAGGACCCACATATATCTTGTGGGTTAAAAATACAAACAGGAGATAGATGGAGCATGCATAGCCTACAGAATGGTATTCCAGCGGATATAACCAAAAAGGTGTTCAGTCCCCTTTTAAATAGACTCTAATAATGTTAATCACATACAGCCATTTATCATAGTTTTAATCTTTGTTATATATAGTCACTGCAAGTTTTTTTATTCCAATAATAAACTGTACTTAGCCTGGTAACAATAATTTTATTTTCCTTTCCAATTGCAGAAAATAATCTGCAATTTATTATAGATGGCCATAGACTTGTCAGGGTTAACTGTTATCCCTTTAGAATAAAGTTTATTACTATTATTATTAACACAAGGTGGCCTTTTTGTTTTTAGCCCAGCCACACGAGTGAAGGTGGTCCCTTCACGACACGTCTGCGTAATAGCTTGAGCTTTTAATATGCGGTGAGGTCTGTTATGAAATCTTTAAAAATGCTGCTGGGGACTGGGAACTCTCATACATCATGATCCTGGGTAATGCTGTTAATACACGATAATAATTTCTTTGATAAATGGGAAATAAAAAGACGCTACACTTGCCAGAGCTTTTTTTGCATTTGTGCTTTCATTTGTTATTAGTGTTTATTAGAAATGGATGTAGTGTGTCAATGTTGCTTTTAATGTAACAGTTGAATACAATGAATTTCCTTTAATTTATTTGTAAAAAAAGGTGCAGCTAAACAATGATGAATGTGCGATCCTGTCATTTGTTTTGCTTGAGCGATCAAGAAAAAAGAGTGATACGTCATAATCTTCCAACAACCGGTGAAAAACAACTTGGTCTCTGACTTACATTTAAATTACATGTGGGCAAACGGCAAATTTCCATGTCCCCATATATATTCATATTTGAAGTACTCTTTACAACTGGAACACTATTTGTTCTGAGAATTGAAGTTATAGTTAATTCAACCACCTGCTCCCTAAGGCTAGTGTATCATCAAATGAACCCACTTCCACCACTCTTGGGTGAGAGGGTTGGATTTCAGTTGAATGAGACATATGTCTTTTTGAGCATGCATCTCCTGCAAACTCATGAATGCTTCATAATTTCTGTAATGATACAGAAAAAGTCCAATTGAGTATGGATAAATATGATGCCAAATAATTTGAAAAGCTTGCTTATTAACTTTTGGACGAAACTTCTATCTTATAAGTCTTAGGAAAATGTTTTAAAAGCTTTTGTTGGAGTTGAAGAACCCCAAACTGAATTGATGTTATATTAAATGAAACTAGGCCCTGAACTACTGTAATTCCTACTATAAAACTGCGAGATTTAAGTTCCATGCAGTTCGTCCCGTATCATTTATACCCCAACCAGCCGGTGTAAATAACATTAAGCTTAACTTATGTACCCTTAGCTAATGACCTTAAAACTCAGCTAAACTCCTCGGAATCTTTTTAGTCCAATTATTTACAAATTGGACAGCATGTAGTCCTTTTTGATTACATATACAAATTGTTGAGCGGCCGTCGCTACACTGTTGATCAGTCCGGTATTGTGCGAAATGGCCTTGCGTGCATTAAATGACAAGACCACTGACATATTTTTAACGGTCATGGGTAGGAAATGAGAAAATCACGGGCTCATGTTTACCGGCAGATGTAAAAGCAGTTTCGCATGCTTTTAGCCGCGCCGCTTTCACGCAGGAGCGAGCACGATGGAGGAAGGTAAGCTGTTTCTATCTGTAACTGTATTATATTGCCAAGATTATTTAAATTTTTTTAGTAGAAGAAGCTTTTTCAGGTTAAGTGACTTAAAATAAAACCCTTTTCGGCTTCCTACAACGGCTACGAGAGAGGCATTTCCTCAATTTCCTTGATTGTTGATGATCGTCTTTGGTTTCACTCTGTAATTCAAACCGCTGACTTGCCGTCATTTCTTCAAATCTTACAGATACCGATGTCATCGTTTTTAGCTCGGAAGATTCGGGTAAGACTTTTGTTTATGTATTTTTTTTATTCGATTCTCAAGAGTGTCCTCCTGGGCGAGTTTTCACTCGGGGATCGACAATTGTATTTGCTCCATGCATTCACGCCAATAAGTGGTAATGGTTTGAAACCGACAATCTTGTTCGAGTATCATGGTTCTTGTTTATGCAGCTCCAAAACTAAATAGTTCATTAGTAATAAATGTATTATTTGTACAACTGGAAGATGTGGAGGGGGTGAACTAGATCCTCTGCCGTCTATTTGAGGTATATTTTGTCTTAATTTTCATTGAATATTATCTGTGAGAAGTTTCAAGTCGCTGCCATTCTTCTCTTAATTCTGACGCTTACGGTACCGCCAAACACGTGGAAATCAGAATATTTATTTTTAGGTAGATATACCGTTGAGTTATTTACACATTTCAAAGCAAGGCCCATCTCTCAAACGTCTCGGTTTGATATCCTGAGCTTACAACGATGACATTGGTACCTGTAAGATTTGAAGAAATGACGGCAAGTCACAGGTTTGAATTACAGAGTGAAACCAAAGGCGATATATCATCAACAATCAAGGAAATTGAGGAAATGTCTCTGTCGTAGCCGTTGTAGGAAGCCGAAAAGGGTTTTATTGTAAGTCACTTAACCTGAAAAAGCTTCTACCAAAAAAATAAATAATCGTGGCAATATAATACAGTTACAGAAAGAATCAGCTTACCTTCTTCCATCGTGCTCGCTCCTGCGTTAAAGCTGTGCAGCTAAAAGCATCCGAAACTGCTTTTACATCTGCCGGTAAACATGAGCCCGTGATTTTCTCATTTCCTACCCATGACCCTTGCAGTTACACATAAGTGCACATATGATGGTGATGCACAGTGCACATAATAAGAGGAAGCAGGAAACTATAGTAAAAATTTTACTAGAAAATTAAGGTACAAGTAAAAAAATAACACTCAGTCTGCACAGTCTGCACGGTCTGCACAGTCTGCAGTCTTCAGTCTGCATGGTCTGCGTTTCAACATGACCGAATTTTTAACGGCTGTAGCTAGAAATCCTATGTCTAAAGATACACTGTCTCAAATAGTGTAAGAGTATGTAATTGCTTTATTTCTTGTTACCTGGATCGGAGGCAGCGGGACACTGTACTGATCTTCGTAAAACGAATCATTCCAAGGTTCGGTGGATGTAGGTTGTCTCTCTTTTCCCCCGGCGATCTTCAAGATAAGTCGTGAACACATTCAAAACTAGGTTTTTTTTCTTTTGCCTTTAACATTGGTCCTTCGAAACATGGTGACCCCGGTTATACAAAGATGGCGGCTTACCTGATCGACACCGGTAGACCTGAGCTCGATTTTGTGAGCCAATCGACGCACACTAAGTTACCATCCTGACCCGCCTCCGGTCCCACCTTGGGTCCCGTCTCCTTTGACTCAGCTCAGCTCATCGAATTCTGTTTTACAACGGCATTTTTTTGCCATTCGCGCGCACGGAATTGACGCTGAATATTTCTTTCATAGAATTAAAGTCAAAAAGACTTCTGCAAAGATTGATCAAACAATGTGAAAAACAATCGCGTTCATATCTAAGTGTTTCAATCGTGATAAGTAAGATCAAGAGAGGATAAAGGGGACAGAGGAGGCATCCCCCATTCACACTCTATTCCACAGGTAATTCGTCTTGAGTTATTTTTAGAATCGGGATAAAGTTACCTCGCGCACTGCGTGGATGTTTCGTGGAGGTTTCGGATAACTAAACGCCGTGCAAAACATGTCGGGCGAAAGGCAATGAAAGCGCAAAGAGATCGAGAGCATTTCTGAATATTGAAGCGAAATGAGTCGGCGCTCACCTGGGAAAAGGGAATCGCTGGACTCTTTGACAACCCGTGAAATCAGTTTAACTCGAAGTTGTCGTAACCTCAGTGCTTTAGTAACATGAGAAATTTCGCCGGTGTATTGAGACCGGTCGTTTATACAATAAAGTAAGTAGGACGCCAAGTGTTATTTTTGTTGAATAATAAAAGACTAATAAAATAATAAATATCAAACCAGAAATTTCTCTCTTCAAACTGTAAATTATAAATGATCCTGAGAGAATATTCAGTGTGTTAAGGATTTCCCTGCTGTACTGTTAGCTCTATACAAGAGGGGAAGGGCGATTCTTTTTTAATTTCCATTTCGCTGACACGCTTTAGCAGAAATCTCTCTTTAGTCGTTTTCGTCGACAAAACGAATAGCAATATTGCTCTCCGCGTCTTCCACAATTATTTTCTGCTCAATTCGTGAAGGACGCGTGGCTCTGAGCGTGGGTCATCCACGCAGAACACATTTGCACTATGTGATTGGCTGTTGTCTAATCCCCCTTGGGATCTGTGGTCTTAAAAATAACTCGAGACGAATTACCTATGGAATAGGGTGTGTATGGGGGATGCCCTCTCTGTCCCCTTTATCCTCTCTTGGTAACATGGTAACATATGGGAAACAGTGTGACCATTGCTGGGAAAGTGTTCTGAAACTGAGGTTTCGATGTAAACCGTGGTCGATTTGAGGGCATGTGGTGCATTTACTGCTGTTACACCAAAAAGAACCACGAGTGGCCCGGGCATTGTTACAACCATCAGTCTCTGGTAATTGGGCTCTAACAAAAATATCGCTTACATTGTTAGGATGGTGATAAGCTGCTATTGGAAGGCAAAAACATTTCTACATCGTTGTGAAGAGTAGAGAACATGGGAATGTTTGTGAATAATTTACGCGGCATTGGGCATTGTAGGGTTATCATCATCATTATCATTATCATTATCATTACATTGTTATTGTAAAGAAATCGGGAGCTCCGTTTTTAGGCTTAGCTAAATAGATATATTACCTTACATGTTACATGTCCTTTCATGTCATCACATGTCTTCACTGCCTTTCCCAAACACTGTTTGTCCTAGGCTTCTGCGTTAACTTTGCCATAAATTGCACGAGTGATAAAACAGAGGCGTTTTTATTTCACGTAACAAAATTACTCGGTCATTGTGAGTAACTTTGAATGAACTAGCTAAATGTGCAGTGAACACCAACCGTCCGATCCATTTTGGTTTATTTGTCGCTTTTATGTAGACATTCGGCCGGGGAGTTTGTTACGTGGTGGAGCACCGGTTAAAAGGAAGAGAAATCTACTGCAATAAAAACAAGGAAAAATTGATGTGCTGCCCAGAGTATCCCTATCTCTCTTTTTATACTAGGCCCTGGTTGTTCAAACGTCGGATAGTGCTATCCAACAGATAAATTCGTATCCATCGGATAAGTATTAGGAAAACCAATTGCGAAATTCTTTGGATAGGGATTTAGCCAGTGAATAGCGTCTATCCACCTTTTGAATAACCGGGGCCTGGAATGAATCTTAAATGTGACGTACCCTGTAAAAGACAGCACAAACTGTATTATTTATTTTAATCGTTTTCGGGTGGAAGTTGCCAGTAACAACGGCAATCCAACGTATATGGCGCAAGTTGAAATAACGCCTGGATATTATGCTTTCGCGTCCTTCTAAGCCCGGGTTCTAAGACGCGGAGGAAAAAGAGGTTTTTTTCTTTTTTTGCTTACACGCGTCTTACCAAGGACACTTTTACATAATCTGCGTCCACAGTTAGTTCACACGGGCTAAATACTTTGACAGTCAATGGTTCTTACGGTCTCATATCTTAGCCTACTCGTTTCTTATTTCAAAGGAAGAGCGAAATGTTAAACGCAACGTTCGCTTAATTCTTACGTAAGATGTGTATTATGTAAGACACGTGTTGACGCCATTAATTTGGTCTGTTGAGAAGACGGATGTCTTTTAAAACACGATTATTGATAAAGACTGCAATGGACAAAACCATGTTATGATCAGTTTGTTTTAAATTTCGGTTTTTTGCTATCACAAAGTAAAAGAACATTAATTTCTTTCCAAATCCAGGGAGTGTTCTGTCCTATGTTATATAATCACCCTTTATAAAAGATAGTATTCAGTACTGGTTTTCAGCTTATCTTTATATTTAGCCTGTAACATTAGATAGGTATGTTTATCTAGCTCCAGCAATGAAATTTTTATTAATGCTTTTCCGTTTTCACTAAGGTACACCATATTAGATTCCAGCCTGAAAGTGTGCCAAGAAATTAAAAAGAAACGAGAAATAAAATTTGTAACTGGAGATTTCGCGTAACTTTGATTGCTTAGTTAAAACAGATTCTAATCTTTTGACAAGGAAGTGTACTGAGTGAAGCGTGCATTCACATCAGCGTCTCTTTCACAGAAGGAGCTACTTAAGAAGCGTTTGCGAATCGTTGATCTGCGCTACTTAGTCTCAATATGGTAAGTTTTCTTCCAATGTAGAATTCACAGTCAGTTAAACCTTTACTAATAGCCACTTGCGTAGTGTCTCAGTCCTTTTCCACGAAGGCCAATCCTTTTTGTCCCGACTGACAGTCCTTAAATTCCATTTTATGCTTCCTTCTCTTCAACACGGCCACCACCCTACAATGCAGTAATGGCCACTAAGGTTCTTCCCTCAATCAAGAAAACCTCATCACGATGGCCAGGTTTTTTTCCTGACCATTTTCGAAACTACAAAAGTTCTACCTGATTTACGTCAGCTCTGGATTTTCGTGCAGTTGGCTTGTTTTACGTGCCCAGGAGAGTTTCTTAACTTGGTAAAAAAAAAAAAAAAAAAAACAAGCAAAGACCTTGCTAGCCTGCGAACAGCAGACGCATTTTCGGAGGGAGAGAAGCGACGACCGGAAATGCGTCTGCTGTTCGCAGGCTAAGACCTTGCATGTCGTTTTGTTTTTTTTAACATTTTTATCCTGAACATTTTATTTTAGGATTGGATTTGTTACGTAATGATGTTTTGTAATGAGCTCTTTTGAAACTACAATAAATCTACCCTTTCACGCTCTTGTATTTGGCGCTTTTCGCTTGTTTTGCGGGCCCTGGAGAGTTTCTCTTGGTTTCTTTCTTAACCTCGTGCAAGAAACGTCTGCAAAAAACCTTTCTAGTCCGGAAAACCGTCCCTTCTGCTTGATGGATGACGAATTTTTGCTAACCTCTTTCAAATGAAAACTTGCATACCTTGATAGTTTGCTGTATAAAGGAAATAGAAACAAAATTCAACTGATCACAACTTCCGACGTACAAAAGTGAAAATCTGTTAAGGATATATTTTTGTTAGAGTAATGATCATCGCGCTCGGCCGCGAGTGGTCATTGCTTGTTATTTGTACTGTTATACAATTGTTAGAGGCTAGTATTAATCGCAGATTAATGAGTGTGCTAAGGGTTAGAGTTTCTTTTGATGTGATGAGTTTGTTCAGGGGCACCCAACGACAATTTTCGGAAAAATATCTGTTCGGAAGACGATTTGAGATCTAGAATTTTCGGAACATTTGTTGTAAAATTTCTTGCTTGCCTACCTCTCCTAGGATTTTCGGACATCTAAAAAATGGTATAATTG
>BOPM01001169.1:66334-76845 GCA_022179025.1 Porites australiensis
GTCAAGTTGTCTTCTTGCTGTTCTTGCCATGTTTTTAGCTATTGTTTCGCCTAGTTCTTACTATTGAAACGAGTGAAATGTCCGCCATTTTTCAAGTTCACAACCAAAACAACTCAACCTCGTCCCCAGGTCTTCTCGGTTAACGGTGCCGTAACCTGCGAAAACGCTGTATTTTTGACGTCATTTCCTCGTTAAACACAAAATTCTTCCAAATTTTGTCATCAGTAACTGGTTATGGTGAATTAAACGTGGGCTTTTAGCCAATCAGAATCGGGAAAATATTTTGAATGAATAATAAATTGTTAATAAGTAATCACATGATTTTCCTCGCGCAATTTGGAATAAATAAGCACTTGTAAATTTTTCAAAGACCACAAAGTGCACTCGCTCTATGGGCTCGTGCACTTTTGTTGGTCTTTGAAACATTTACTCGTGCTTATTTATTCCAAATTGCACCGAGAAAAATCATGTGAATACCTATACTTAATACTATTATTTTAACTTTGGAACCAAACCCTGTAGCTGGTTCGAAAGTTTTGAAGCTGTCAGAAGAATGATTGCCTCGTTTAAATCTGTATCGCATGTAAATATAAATCAATATTTTAGTCTCACATCTAGTCTACTGTGAACGTGCTTCCTGGACCGGTGTCACAAGCGGAGATACTTATCTAAGGCAGTTAACATCTACGATCTATTAGGAAAACAAGAAAGCAAAATTTTTAACAAAGTACTATCTTATTCGTACTTAATTTCGCGCGTCTTTAATTTCGCGATTTCCGCGATTGTAAAAAAATCGCGAAATTAAAGCCTCGCGAAATTGACACACGCGAATTTAAATACCATGGTAAGAAATTTGAATCACAAAAAACTTGATAAACATGAATAACAACCACATGAACAGCTTATGTATCGACATAAATAATAAATTATTCCCTGGTAAACTCCATTTTGCATCTTGTCAAGTGTGATCAATAAAAGTAATTTGCAAAGATTTCACATGAATATGTCGAACAGAAAATCTAACTACTCATCTTCATCTGAAGATGATTTGACTGCTAATAGAGAAGCAAAAGTTATGAAAGACCAATTCACGTATAGATATTCGGCGCAAATTCAAAGTCAACTAAATTTAGGGGTGGTCCTCGATGATGTTGATGTTGACCTGCGACTCTCCGTTCTCAAACCAATTCATGCAACTTGGATCGTTAGCATGTACAATCATTTGTCTAGCTCTGAAGGCAGACAGTCAATTGCAAAAGGATGGAAGAAGGCTGGCGTAACTGATGTTGCTAGTGGCTCAAAGAAACTTCCACCGGAAGATCCCTTTGAAGACCTTGATGTTTAGGAACATTGCGGAATCTAGGGCAATATGTACCTAATCTTAACTTGTTCCAGTTTGTTAAGAAAGGTTGTAGTTCAGACTTTTTTTTTTTTAAATAAAATGACGTTGACAACGCTTTTGCGAAGTTTAATGATCTTTTATCATTTTCCCCCACCGAAATCGCGAAAATAATGCTTCGCGAAATACTGTCTGGCGAAAATCGCGAAATTAAGTGCGCGCGAAATTAAGTACGAATAAGATACATCAAGATACACATCCGCTAAGAGAGCCTTTGCCTAAACGGAAGGTCACAGAATATTACTTAAGAAATAAATCTAGTCACCACAAGATAAATGTATAACAGTGTTTTCTGGACCCCACCCCCAATCAAAAGTTTCTGGATCCGCCAATACATGATGGACAGACAATAAAAATGAAGTCTTAAGAGTTAGGAGGTTATGTCCTTGTATGGGTATTGCATATTCTGGGATGCAGGGAGGTTACATCCCTTGTGCAGGCAGGTTATATTTCTGGTGCAGGGTTATAACGTTGGTGAAGGGAGGTTATATTCTTGAGGTTGGGAAGGTCATGTCGGCCTGCTGCAGGAAGATTATATCCTCGCTGCAGGGAGATTATATCCCTGGGGCAGGGAGGTGAAACCTTTTTATTTTAACTCACAGTTAGTACGCTCGCTGTGATTGGTCAATTTTTCAGGCCTTATTCTACTGTACGTTCCGCTAAATTTTAAAGCTGCCTTCTCGCGCGCCTAATTTAACTCTGAGATATATTACTAACCTCGTTTTTCGCGGTCCGTACTGTAAGTTACGAATCCTCCGGTTTTTCAGTTCGTTTATGGCCCGCGAGCTTCGCTCATGGGCCATAAATTATCGGGAAAAGAACTCGCTCTGTAACTTACAGTACAGACCGAGAAAGACGAGTTTAGTAAGAGGTGTGTAAATGTTCTAGTGGAGTAATCGGGGTGGGGGGTCACATTACAGTGCAGCAGAGCAGGGTGCAGAGATTGGGCCTAGGTGTAACTGAATTGATGAAAATGTTCACGGCTCGTATTTGCTTTGTTCCCAGAATTCCATTGTTTTGTATCATTTATGGTTCATACTAATTCCCCCAAACAATATTTTTTAAAAAAGGAACTTTCGCATCGTTTTCGAAACAAATTAAATCGTGATGAATCAAACTCAAACCAGCAGTGACACTCAAAACTACTTTTTATTCCTGCTCACATACAAGTACCAAGCCTGATAAATGAACGGTACATTCATTCAAGATGATACAAGTAGATGTCTGTTCAAGGGTATGGATGTTGTATCAGGATAATTATATCAAATAGAAAACCAATTTTTTTTATCCAGTTACCTAGCTTAAATCAACTTGCAACAAAATGGAACTATTAAAGTGCTGCATGTAGGAATATCTTTTTGTTTCAAAATTTGTTCCTGAAAATTTCAACAATAATTTTATCTCATTCATTCATTGTTTTATTCATTCATTTATTCATTCATTCATAGTTTATTTGGTAAAGCAGGTTAACTTAATTAAGGCAGCTGGAGCTGATGTGGACCTGTTGACCTACTTTATTAAAATAAGCGGTCTGCAAGTAGAGAATCGCTTCTAGGTAGTTCAATTTTTCCCTACAGGTACTGGAAATATTTAGTGTTATTTTGTAATTGTGTCCTGTTAGTCATATTACACCACCACAGACTGAAAGGAAAACAGAATGTGGAACTAATTAACGAACGTTATTAAACGTATAAAGACTTACAGCTCTAAGACAAACATATGATGGCGCAACGGCCAGCTTCCCACTATGTAACAAAAAACCCAACAAGATCATACAATTCAGGGACATAAGTTACTGTATTGTTCATCTCCCCAATTAACCTTATTATTGCACATTCAAATGTTCTTTACATGAAATGTAATAATAGTGACAGACCTGATGTAAACAAGTGGACAAACAACGTACTTATAAGAATAGTCTAGCAGTTCTGTATGTATAGGAATCACTAGGCAAGCTATACATACAGAACTGCTAGACTATTAATTGTGTCTGAGAATAGCCCACGGTCAGTATATTAAAATTCTAACATAAGTCCGAGACTTTCTTGTCATTTTTCTATATTTGGTTTTGCTTTCTTTGTGCTCAGGTCTCTTCTGGGAACTGCGAGACAATGAAGTCTTGAAAAATTAGCAATTTTGTCCCTAAAGCCTCGGAGTCATATTAGAATTTTAATATATCGAACGTGGGCTATTCGGAGATATGTTATTTAAATGCTTTTTAAGTCGCATATTATAAAAGGTTTAGACCAAACAAAACAACAACAACAAAAAAACAATTTAAAAGCCTGACCAATCGTTAAAGAAGCATCTAGCCAATAATCGAAAAGAAGTAGACGCATTGTATAATAATGCCCCAGTGGAGTAAATTGAAGAGGGGGGAAATCACATGACAGGGCAGGGTACAGAGATTGGACCAAGGTCCACTTCTGGAACTCCGTTTCTAATCCCTGCAACGAATTTCACACCGGCTCTTATAGCAAAAAGCCCGGCCCTGGCCTCCCCGAGTGAGGCAGTCAAGTTTGCCCCTGCGTAGTCCTAAGAGACTCCGGTCTCTGCTCCGGGAGCGGGTCCCTGGGCATGGGCTTGTAGCGGCGTGTGGGCGATTCCGGCACTAGCCCTTGCAGTCACAGCCTCAGCTTTGGCATAGGCACCCAAATGCTCAATTCCAAAGTCAGGGGTGGATCCAGAGTAGTTCAAGTGATTTCCAGAAATCACTCAAATGTTTCCAAACCTGCGTTTGTTATTTCTCAGGTTCTTTATTGTAGTTCAAGAAATCAATTATCCTTCTTGTTTTATTGTTTATTATGAAATAAAACAAAGAAAAAAGCGTCGCATCTCGTTATTCCATCGATCACGCAGCAAACCCAGCTCTTCCCGAGCGAATTCGACGAGTCTCCCTTCGCGCGTATTCGTCCTTTGTCGATACTTCCGACAACAACGCGAAAAAAGTCGTTGGCACGACCGTAGAAAGTTTATACCCAGTGGGTGGGGCTGGATGGTATATGGATATTGTCACAAATCACTCAAAACCTATTTCAATCGGCCAGAAACACTCACATTGTCTTGCGAACTACTCAAAGTCTGTTGTGATTGGCTATTCAGGCCGCAAACTACCGTGGAATCTACTGACAATCGTATATAAAGGGAAGCCTCTCCCTAGAAGTCCCTTCGTTTGTTCTTGTTGAGTTCTGATTAGAGTTCATCGTTAACTTGCCACGGAGGAAGACAAGATTTCGATTTCCATGGTTCGAGGCGCTCCAGTTTGTCGGAAGGAAGACTGTTCTCAGTACGGTATTGGCTTTGTTTACTTTTCAAGCAAATCAGCTCATATTCGGACCAGGACAAGCTCAAGTTCGTAGAGAATACAGAGCGTTTTATGAACACCTTTGTAAATGGGTTGATTTTTAAGCAAATCGGACTCCTGGAGCCCACACACCTTAGACTGACTCAACTAAAGTAAATATCGCCAAGAACCCCAGCTCTTACCCATGGTTCTCTTAAGGTGACTCTCTTCTTGGTTCCTGATTAGCAAAAGAAACATTCAAGTCCATCAAAAAGACGCTCTGGACTTGGCCATACACTCTAGCTGCTTGAAGGCCCTAAATAACGGAGGATGCTCGAGACTTAACCAAGTTCTAAGTAGGGAATTCAAGGTTAAATCACCCCCCTGACTTCCTCCACCCCCCCAGCCTAGCACGTGCTTTCATTGGCCAAGGGCCTCAAACATTACAAGAATTTGAAACAAACAAACTAAAGGCAGACATGACCAGTGCACTGACTCTCCCAGAGCAAGACTAACGGAAGGTACCACGCTTTAACAGCACCCTCCCCCCCTAGGGATTGACATAGAGGCCCCTTTCCAACCCATGGCGAGTTAGCTCAGGGACTAAGCTTGACAATGAGACCAACAAGGACAGGAAGCCCCTTATGTTTTTTCTCACCGCAGTGACCAGAAACCTGGCTATCGCCAGGTTCCTGTGCGAATATTCTGGCCCCTTTTGAGGCATGTTTTCAAAAATTCGGCTAGATATATATGTAGATATTTTTATCATAGTTTGTTATCTTCCTTATTATTGCAACATAAGATATGTATTTTTATCTTTCGATGAAATAAAGACTCATTATTATTATTATTAGAATGTGTGGAAACGGTTAACCAGGTGAGCTATTTGACTTCCCAGTGTCAGTGGAATGTTCGAATTCTATCCGTCATTTTGTGTGGAGCTGGCTGAAAAGATTCCCCCTGGCAAGCACACTCTAAATATCTAGATGGTGCATTTTGTTTACCGTGTGTTTTTGTTTTGGAGTCTAGTGTGGACGAAATTCGATTAAACTAGCCAAATTGTAAAAGTCTCCACGCACACTTTATTTTTATTTTTTATTTTTCTATTGTATAATTTTTAATGATACACCAGTGAGCAGCACACACACACTTCCGGTGAACATTTTCAACTTGGAAGGAGGAGAAACCATGTTCGCCCGGGAAAACGAAAATTTTCGTGTCCCGGGCGAGAATCGAACTCGCGACCCTCCAAATACTAGATCGTACGTTCTAACCACTGAACCACCAGTATGAATTTTTGTACATTATTATGCCTTTCTGAGGAGGTGCTGTTTACGTGTCTGAATGGCTTGGGGTGCTCTCAGAATGCAGGAAAATTGCATTCTGAGAGCACTAATTTTCAAATTTTCTTGGGGGAACACAACCCCCCTAGTTAAGTTGGTGCAAATCACTCATGTAAAGTCCTGGATCCACCCCTGTTGCCAGTTGTCTTAAAACTCGTACAAAATGCCGACAATCCCTTTGTTGCATGAGCCTTGAATCTGACGCAAGTCCATAAGCGAATAAACTACGGTGTTCATAAACGTTTCAACAATTTCAAATTTTTGTTCACAGCATATTTCAATAGTACAATCTGGTCACTACTGTAAACAATATTTCATTGTTTTTGACACGAAAAAGTTTAAGTAATTGGCATCGAACACGTACAAAATGTTGACAGTCCTTCGAATCAATCTGAAATAAGTCCGTGGGCGACAATACTCTGCACATACTCGTTACGGTGTAAGGTTTGTACAAATCCTAACCTTTGTGAAGTGTAATCAATTTCTGGTATACTTATTGCTGCAAATAATATTCAATTAAACACATTGTCACGAACAGAACTGTAATTCTGCTGTGTGATCTGTACTGTTATCCTCGTATTGTTTCCGCTTGTGTAAAAACAGCATTATTGTACTTGGTGCTTACTGCACCTCAAGTTGTGTCAAGGTAAGGTCATATATTTTCATGACGCGCCTTACCACCATGCACCACTAGTACAGCTGATGGTAGTAAAATAAGCTGCAAGTAGACACTGTAATTTCCCACGCCTAAGGAAATTAAAATATACCAAGCGACCTCCACAAAGTTCCTTTATTAAACTTGTTCGCTACCTTGCTATCTCAGATGGTAATAAAGCATTGGTTACCCGCAGGATACGAGTTTTTATCCAGCCTCATCCTTCCCTTTGTAGTAGGTGCATAAGAATTATGGCGGGCACATAAGAATGTACTTGGCGCCCGCGAGGAAGGAAAAGACGTGTGTGTATTTCCTCCCTCACACTCGTGCGGCAAGATATTTAAACCGCGAATGGAAGTGCGAGGAAATCGGGGTACTCCTGTACTCGGAATGTTTTTTTTAATTCAGTGGAATTTCGAGGGGCTCATTATTTATTAGGCGTCTTAGAGCCGTCTTTTATCGTCTTGTGTGTTTTCAAATAAAACTAGGAAAGAAGTAAACGTGGAATTGACCACGGTGCAGGCCGAAACAATCGTGTAGCCGTAAAACGACTCTGTCCTCTTTTTTATTGCATTCCAGCTGACTGAAAATAATGTGGTTCAGCCCTCTCACTGACTAGAAACACAAACAATATAAAATGGCGGCCAGAGGCGGAATTAGACAGCAAATCAAAATACTATAGTGCACTTTTACAATTATCCTTCATGCCCTCCGATGAACCAGTGTTGAAGAATCGAGAAATAAATAATTGAAGATCACGACGACGACATTTTTTTTTCGCGTTTACCGTAAAAACCGACAACTGACTAAAAATGTACTGTAGAGAGAATCAAAATACCTGAAAATGACTGTCGCTTTTGCTCCGCCTCTTCCAATCGTAAAGGAAAGGCTTGCAAAATTCACAACTACAAACAAAAAGAACAGTTCAAAAGTAGGTTCATCGTGCTTACTTTGTATGGGTATTCCAATTTGTTCTTCAGCTCCAAGAAAACCCATGGGATCTGTCACAGGTACCTGAAGCTCACGAGTGAGTTTTGTAACAGAAATATTATAAGAGTTTGTATGGAAAATTTATCGACCGTTATTTAGGGCATTAAAATAGAAATAAAAATATATCAGAACTTCCTACCTTGACTGCTTGTCTTGTTTGTGGTATGTTCTTAGCATTTCTGGCCGTTTCAGCGCGATTTTTGCGAGTTTTAGTTCTACCGTTGCTCTCTCGACGGTAAAACTAAAACTCGGTAAAATCGCTCTGAGACTGCCAGAAATGCTAAGAACATATCACAAACAAGACAAGCAGTCAAGGTGGGAAGTTTGATGTATTTCTATTTCTATTTTAATGCCTTAAATAACGATCAATAAATCTTCCATACAAACTCATACAAACTTCTCCGTTACTCTTCGTTAGAAGTGGCGAATCACACATCAGGCGGTGGCGCCTGAATTTCTCACGCGCTGTAGAGTATCGTGATGAAAAATATTTACAACCATTCCCTTGCACTTCTTTAATTTTTTTTTCACCTTTTCTTCAAAAGCATCCAAGGCAGCTGTTTTATCTACAATGTTAAGTTCACTGGCTTGAACTTTCCTCCAAACGGACCAGTTATATATGCAGAAGAGGACACAATGCTTTGGGGCACCCAACGACAATAATATTTCAAAACCACTTAAACATAGCATTGTTAAACGTATTTTAGTATTTAAACGGTAGATATAGGCATATTTTTATCCCCTAAAAATTTTTCATCTGTTCGGATTTTCTAGCTGAAAGTCTAGTGATCCGAAAATTATAGGAATCAAAACTTACCTTTTCGAAAATTTCATCCAGGAAAAAGGCTCCCGAGAATTCTAGGTGACCTTTACAGGGTAAAAATACGTTAAAAATAGGCAATTATACCATTTTTCAGATGTTCGAAAATCCTAGGAGAGGCAGGCAAGCAAAAAATTTTACAACAAATGTTCCGAAAATTCTAGATCTCAAATCGTCTTCCGAACAGAAGTTTTCCGAAAACTGACGTTGGGTGCCCTGAGGGCTGGGAACCCAACACTGAGCGTCTCTTTTTACGAGATGAATTGCTGATAGAACATGGCTTCAGACACAAGTTGGCCAAAATTTGTCGACACTGTCATGATCATGATTCAGATCATTCGCGCAATGCTATTCATTCCCTTTCTCGTCTAATGGACTTGCTCGAGGTCATGTTGCGGGCATTGTCAAACATTTGTTATTCTTACGAAATGTTACATTATTTGACCCATATTTGTTTGTAAGGAAAAAAGGAAAAACTCTGTGTACGAAAAAAGGAAAAAAATCGCTAGTAAGAAATTGATTTGGAGGTGTGATTCGGGTGATATTTTTCTCGCTGTTATAAATCAACGTATACGGCGAAGAGCGGAGGTGTGAGTAAGAAATTAAGTATCTTTATTTAAAATAAATAACGTCTAGAATGCTTGCATTGCCTCCCGAAAACGCTCGACCCAAAAAATTAGAGAAGAGGATTTTGATCAAAGCTGATGGTTGTCGTCAAAGATTGTGATCAAAGCTATTTGGTAAAGAATTAAATTGATAGTTTGGGTTATATTCGATCTTACCGATATTAACGGTTTTTTTGTTCATTTGTTAGGGCAAAGAAGCCTGTGATGATGCCTGGGTATCACTATGCTGACCGCAAACTGGATGTAACTAATCACAAAAAGGATTACACTTCCGTTGAGAAGTGTGAAATTTCCATTGCACGTAAACCTGTGGTCGCCTGACGTTTTTTCAGAGTCAAATTAAGGCAGAAATACGCAGTGGCGTAACAAACGTAGATTTTGATTTTAGCTAAAAAACGTAGGACGGAAGAATTGTAAACAAAATTTGATGATTAAACTTTTGAAATGAACGTTTCTGTGTCACTCCTCATTACATCACTGGGCAGCTGGGTAGTTTTATATTGATGTGTGTGTTGATAGTTGGCAATGATAGTTCCTCTTGCCCTAGTTTCAGTCATCCAGTTTTACTAGCGCGAGGACGTCTTAACTGATAACCTTGGATACGCCCTTGAAAGCAGGTATGTCCCGCTAACCGATATGGTGATCTTTAAATCATTAAAATGAGTCATGATTTACATGAAAACGAGTTGTTCATGTAGGAGAAGCGGAGGAAATATAATATGTTCCGGCTATATTTGAGCTTTTTTAAGGTGGCTCGACAAAGTATTTTGGAAACACAACTTCTGTCGTCTAATCTAAAATGGTAAGCCAACATTTCTAAAATATTACTATGTTTCGGAAGATTCCAAAGGACATCCAAAAGGGGTAAAATCACGGGTGGTACATTGGAATTCGATGTAGCCTGCGTAGCAAGCGTTTTTCATTCCTTTTTTTTGCTCTCGTCCCAACTTTCTTGTCGAACTCGCGAGGAAACGCTTCAGTGCTACGCAGGCTAAATTCGATGTTGTGCTAAGTTCGAAACACGCGTGTAATCAAAGAACAGGAGTTACGGACACTTTTAGTTAATTTGCGTCGCCAATTGGTCCACACTTGACGGTTCTTATCTTAGCTCACTCGTTTCTTGTTTCAAATGAAGAGTGAAATTTAAAACGGAACGTTCGCTTCTTCCGTAAGATGTGCATTATGCAAGACACCTATTGACTTTTCCTCATGTAAATGGCCCTATTGACTCTATCAATTCCGTCTATTGAGACGGCGAATGTCTTTTAAAACGCGACATCTTTGATAAAGACTACAATGGACAAAACCATGTGATGATCCCAGGGGCGGATCTAGGAGGAGGGTGCAGGAGGTGCGCACCCCCCCCCCCCCCCCTCCCTGCTTACCTCCGATTTT